>WSYQ01000541.1:0-76145 GCA_011426435.1 Lysiphlebus fabarum
TTTTCTAAAAATATTATTGAATGTTTTTTTTTGACTAAAAAATGAAGATTAAATATTTTTTTGATTTTAGTAAAGAAAATTATCAAAAACAGAGAGAACAAAAATTTAAATTACAAATTTGATACTTTAAAAATTTTAAGTTTCATTTGAATATAATTAAACGAATAAAAAAAACATATATTAAACATTTTGGAAATAGAACAATTGTAGATGATAAAAACAATACAAAGAAAATTAATAATTATAAAATAATTATTTATTTTTAAAGTTGGATAATAATAATAATGATAAATTTTAGTAATATAATTGAAATGAGCTAGAGTGATATTAAAAGAAAACATGTTTAATAGTACATTAAACAATGACAGATAGTTGACATATGTTTTATAACAACTCATTATTTTGTTTATTATTGACTTTTCTTTTTTAAAAGTAAAATGTCAATTAAGGTTAGTATAAATAATATTGAATAAAAATGAATATCAATTTTTACAGTGGTATAATGAAATGGTAATATTTATTCTTCACGTTCGAAATAAGAAATTTATTTTCAAATGGTGTTTGTGTTTAGTTTAAATTTCATATTTATTTTAAAATTATTATTTAAAAAATCGATGTACTATCAATTTTTTCGAGATGAATAATATAAAGATATATTATTTTTCATTTGAATTTTGTACAACATTTAAATTAGTATACAAAAGTATTATATCGGTAATATCAATTTCTCAAAAATGAAATAAGTTATAAAAATATAGTAATTTTTTAATTTGATTTTGTAAAATATTTAGAATAATATATAAAATCATTATGTCGGTAGTATCGATTCCTCTTAAAAATAAATGCTTCATAAAAAATTTTTTTCATTTCGATTTCGTAGATCATTCAAATTAATATACGTATGAAAAATATAATGTCTATAAGTGTGAATATATTTTTTCTTTTTTAATTTTCCATTCCATAAAGGTTATCACTTTCTTTCATGTAAACACGTCATTTGAAAAATAACAGATGTTTACTTTTCATTTAAGTTTTTTATAAAGCATTCAAATTAATAAATGTATAAAGTAATAAAATTCCAGTTGAAAAAATATTTTTAAAATTTAAACAAAAAAATACATGTGTGTGTGTGTATGTGTGTGTTTTATTGTTTTTTAAATTATGTAGTACATGTTTGATAACTAAATATTATTATTGATAGTTAATTTGGTTGAAAGAGACGGAAATATATCTTTACATAGGTTTGTGACTACATCTGTACATAAATAGAATAAAAGTTATAATAAAAATATAAACTCCTACATTCACTTATATGTTCACCCCTGACTCACCGTATATACACTCCTAAATATGAAATGATAGAAAATGATAGTTAAAAAATATTTATAAAAATCCATGGCTCAAATTAAAAATAAGATAATAATAATAATAATGCTAATAATAAAAATAATAAATTTAAAAATATTCAAATAATATTAATATTGAATGTTATATTTAAATTATAGCTCTAGCTTGGAAAAATAACAATAACTATTGATTAATAATGATAAAAATATAAGCATACGCTCAATATTCAAATAGTATGAAAAGTTTTCTCTTCTTATTAAGAATATCTTATTAATTTCAAGTACCCCATGTCTTAATTGTAATGAAAATATTTAAAGAACATCTGTATAGTACATTTAAAAAACACCTGATAGTATATTTAAAAATATACAAGCATGTATATCTATATAGATAAGGCCCCATGTCTAATAGTACATCTATATGGTTTTTAGGAGGAGTGCGCGGAGGAATTTGGGACTTGATTGGATGCATGTCACATGGGTATACACTAGTAAAAGTGTTTGCTTACATGTGAGATGGTCTGGCATAACAGGTGACAGAACAATCTATTGGTAGTGTCAGATACAGAGTAGTGTATATATAATAAAATAATAAAATAAAATATTAATAATAATAATAATATTTGAATGGTGGGTTGTTTATGATGATTAAAGTTGTTCATAAAATCATAACAATAATAAAATTTTAATGTTGGGTTGTTTATAAAAATAATGATTAATAATTATGATAATAATAGTAATAGTAATAATTTTAAATAGAGATTGTTTAAAGGGTTGTTTATAAAAATAATAGTAAATAATTATGATAATAATACTAATGGTAATAATTTTAAATAGAGATTGTTTGAAGGGTTGTTTATAAATAAATATTGATAAATATATTTTTTTAAATAAGGGATGTTTATAATAATTGTGGTTGTTTATAAATTAATATGAATAATTATATTTTTAAAATAGGGGTTGTTTCTCATGTTTACATATGGTAACATGTAGGAATTGTGCTCCAGCAATTGATAAGTGTATTATGTGTCGGGTTGATGTACCAGGTGTCATTCAAGCAATTATTTCTTAAAGTATTTATCAAAAAAAGAATGTATATATATATATTATGAAATAAATTTAATAAATAATAAAATAATGTCTCAATTATTTCAAGTGCTCCTATGACCTAATAAAAGTATTTAAAAAACATCTGTGTAGTACATTTGAATATGTATAGAGATATATACCGGGCCCCACGTGCTACCACTGTATAGGAGTATATCTATATATAATGTAGAAGTAAGCGCGCGCATGAGTTGGGACTTGATTGCTTCTATCGCTCACATCAAAGAAAAAAGCCTGCGTATACACTGGGCCTTGCATGTCTATACTTGCATGCCTCTTGGTCGACGAAACAGCTGACTATCTCTCACTCGCTCATATGGTGTATATATATATATATAAAATAAAATAATAAAATCAAATAATAATTTTTTAAATAATAATAATAATAATTTTTTTATAATAATAATAATAATTTTTAAATAATCATAATAATAATTTTTTAATAATAATAATAATTTTTTTTTAAATAATAATAATAATAATTTTCAATAACAACAATAATAATAATTTTCAATAACAATAATAATAATTTTTAATAATAATAATATAAATTTTTTTAAATAATAATATTTTTAGGGGTTGTTTAAAGGGGTGTTTAAAGGGGTGTTTAGCTTGAGGGGACCAGCCGCGGGGAGATACGCGAAGGGAAATTACTCCTTAGTTCGTAGGGATCTCCGCGGGGTATACCACTAAACGGCACGGAGGGGCTAGAGGGGAACCTCTCAAACCAGTTCTGAACAGACTCAGGCCTATTCCAAATGCACGGTGCGCCATATTCCCGCACACTCTACTAAGTTAGATATTTAAAAAGTCTACTTTACCGATTTTGTTTTTTTTTTTTAATGTTAACTAAATCAAAAAAATGAACGAGCAAAGTAAATATATCATATGTTTCAATTTTTACCAATCGATTTTTTTATCTGAATAATGTTCTACATACTGGATCCTTGAAACGATGTTATATTTTTCTTCACATGTTACGTATATTCTCACAGCTTATCTCAATTTTTTTGAAGCAAATAAAGTATTACAAAATCATGCTTTCATATCGTGTTTATGATCTTCTATAACACGTTACATTATTGTTGTCACATGCTATGCTACTGACACATTCGAAAAAAAGGTAGTACATGTCTAGAATAAAAACTTGTTAAAAGTTTACTTGTAATTTTCTCACAGCCGACAAATGCTTCCATTTTCTCAGTGACACCATCAACTCAAAGAACTAAACCGTAGATAAAATGATGAATATGAATTTCTCGTAAATATGTTATATTAATTCATTGAAATTTAGTAATTATTAAAAATAAATAGAAACAAAATACCCTTAAAAGTCAGGCAATTCATCAGTCTCAATATCTTTATCTACATCAAGTGCTGGATACACTTGATCACATAGATGCCATATTTTTTTTTTTTGTATTTAATATACATTTAAAGAAAACCCTAGCGGATGACTTGACACTCCAATGTTGCGCTCAGTCGACAGCGATTTGAGAGCAATTCGACAGCATATATAAAACGTAATTCCCAAGGGCCGAATAAGAGAAATGAGTTAAAAAAATAAAAAATAAATGGAATATTAGAATAACAACAATTTAAACTGACAAAATCTGGATTTCTATATAATTTATAATAATAAAAAAGAGTTGAAATAATACATGATAAAGAGGTTAGGTTCACACGATTCGTATATCTACTCCGGTCGAAAAGCAGTTGAGCCTTACAGGATTCATCGGTAATTGACTCGGTCATTATTACCGGAGTATTTGGTCACTGAATCGACAAGCTTTCGACACCAAATTAAGAGCTACCTAATTCATTGATTTTTCATTGTTTTTAAATGTTTAAAAATTATAAGAGACTTTATTATTGATAGTTTTACTGTTTTTTTGAATAAAATTAATTAAAAAAATATAAACAATTTGTTTAAATAATAATTTTATATTGTTTATTGTTCAGATGCTTTCAAATACTGTTTTATTTTGTTTTTTTTTATTTATTTGTTATAAACAATCGAATAAAAATTATTAAAAAAAAAAAAAAATTTTTTTTTTATTTAAACAAATTGTTTATATTTTTTAATTAATTTTATTTAAAAAAACAGTAAAACTATCAATATCAAAGTCTCTTATAATTTTTAAACATTTAAAAACAATGAAAATTCAATGAATTAGGTAGCTCTCAATTTGGTGTCGAAACGCGATCAAAAGGCGGTCGAAAGGCTGTCGAAACGGTGTCGAGACAGTGTCGACGCGCATCCAGTATATTCAAAGTTGGAAATTTTTTTTTTTTTTATATTGTTTATTGTTCAGATGCTTTCAAATACTGTTTTATTTTATTTTTTTTTATTTATTTGTTATAAACAATCGAATAAAAAATTATTAAAAAAAAAAAAAAATTTTTTTTTTATTTAAACAAATTGTTTATATTTTTTTAATTAATTTTATTCAAAAAAACAGTAAAACTATCAATAATAAAGTCTCTTATAATTTTTAAACATTTAAAAACAATGAAAAATCAATGAATTAGGTAGCTCTCAATTTGGTTTCGAAAGCTTGTCGATTTAGTGACCAAATACTCCGGTAATAATGACCGAGTCAATTACCGATGAATCCTGTAAGGCTCAACTGCTTTTCGACCGGAGTAGATATACGAATCGTGTGAACCTAACCTCTTTATCATGTATTATTTCAACTCTTTTTTATTATTATAAATTATATAGAAATCCAGATTTTGTCAGTTTAAATTGTTGTTATTTTAATATTCTATTTATTTTTTATTTTTTTAACTCATTTCTCTTATTCGGCCCTTGGGAATTACGTTTTATATATGCTGTCGAATTGCTCTCAAATCGCTGTCGACTGAGCGCAACATTGGAGTGTCGAGACACGATCGAATAGGTGTCGACGCATCCGCTAGGGAAGAGTATATTTTACCAATATTAAAAACACTTGGCAGTGTTAAAGCTGCTTTTCCAAAAAGTGTTGTGCATCTCCGAGCTTGTATTGGTCTGCGACCGATCTGAAATAAATATAATCGAGCATAATAGAATAATATGAGAATTGTAAAATTTATCTATTAAATTTAATTTTAACATTATTACTTGAACTGGAATTTTAGCATAACTGACTGAATGAGTAACCATCTTTATTATCATACGGATAGACTCGTCTAGACAACTTTGTTAAAACTTTTGTACTTGGGCTTTAGCCATCGTGAACATTTTCTTCTTACTCATAAGTAATTTATTCGAAGATAAAATCTTTTTTTTAAAACACATTATTACGACGTTTTTTTTGTTATAATTTTGTAAACTTATTTGGAGTTTTTTCAATCTAAAGTGCACGGTTTATTTATCGTCTTAGTTGATATCAAAGGAATTAACACTAACGAGCATAATATAAGAAAGACAGATGCATGTAACATCTCCACAAAAAATATTGAGCAAAATACTGACGAGAAATAGAATTTGGTTGTTCACTATTTCGTATACTTAAAAAATCTTTATTGATAATGTTAGTTGGCTAGATTCTAATTAATTTGTTTTATAGATAGCTTGGCTTGAGAACTTCAAACCGTAAGCTTTACAAAACGGAACAGTATTTCAAGCATATAAAATATGTCATAATAATAATACTAAGAATCACGGCAGCTGGTACAGTATTTGCAGTCACCCTGCAGCTTTTTGTTATTATTTTAGTTAATTAATTATCATCAAGCAAATGACGAGACAATAAAATTCGGATCCAGCAAATCAAACTCTACAAATTAACGATAAAAAAACGTCTGATAATTAATTAGAATTTTTTTTCGGCTAACTTTCACACTTATTTTTAATAATTAAGGAAGTTATAAATATATATATACCGGGTGTCCAATCTATTAATGGATTTTTTTTTAAATATAGCTCAAATTGAAAAATAGTTCAAATAAAAGTTGTAGGAATCCGAGGGGGACATAGAAATTTAAAAAAAAAAAACGAAAAAATTCAAAATGGCGGAGTTTCCGGTATGAACATAATTTTTTTAAATGGATACTATATTTTTTTTTGTACCAAAAAGTTTCTCACATCAAAACTAACACTTTTTATTTGAAAAATTTTTCGATAAAATCAATTTTTTTTTGGCTAAATTTAATCTCTGTATGAATTTTCTTCGTTGAATTTTTTTTTTTTTTTTTTAATTTCTATGTCCCTCTCTGATTCCGACATCTTTTGTTTAAACTATTTTTCAATTTGAGCCATATTTAAAAAAAAAAAATCCATTAATAGATTAAAATGGGACACCCGGTATATGGAGTTTAGCGGTCAGAATTGTTGGTCATAGAAAAAAAATATATATTATTAAATTGTTTATCATTATTGATAATTGATTGTGTTGAGTGCAGTTGAGTGATCTCAACAGATTAATGTAACTATTATTTTATTTATTCATATAAAAAAAACAATATAATAATCTAATATATAAAAATCTCGTGTCACGGTGTTAGTCACCTAACTTCTCCGAGACCGCTCAACCGATTTCTTTGAAATTTTGCATAAACATTCTCTAGGTCTGAGAGAATAAAGTTATCTATTTTTCAACCCTCTAATTTATAAGGGTAGTTCATCCTTACGGGAAAAAATGGAAACCATATTATACGCCATCTATACTTTATTCACATATACATACGATGGTCGGTAAAGAAGTTTTCATCCAAATAGTTATACGAATAATATATACATATAATAAGTGCATATGTTCGGGGCTCGATATACTGGGTTGGCAGATGATATTTTTCCAAAATGAAATGTATCAATATGCCTATAGTTTACATAACAACTGAAATTACAAATTATTTTTTCATGAATTAATATATTTCTAGTAACGACAAATAAGATAAAACTTTTAACCATTGAAAACAGATCTATGACTTTCTCATTTTTGCAAGACAGTTTATATGTGTATTTTTATAACTTTCAAATTAAAATTTCTTACAATCAATAATATAATAATAATTCATTTTTTAATTGACAATATATATAGATAAAAGTTGATGTTGCGTTCAACAATGAAGTTTTATCGTTAATTCATAAGAATCCTACAAGCAAACTCAATGAAATTTATATATTCCTGTATTATACAAAAATGATTTAAATGCATCTGATTAATAAAAGTATTGTAGGATATTCGATTGATTCATTTGAAGAGATTTTATTTTTTTAAACAGTGGTGCAGTATAAATTAAAAACATGCTAAAATCCGTTTCATCCGAATTTTTGGGAGAAAGTCGGTAATACAGGAAATAGATCGATCGATATTAAATATGGCCGCCTTTGCCGAAATAATAGGGTTCTTCTAACTCTACAATAAGGCCCCTTTTTTAAGGGTAGCTTACCTTCAAACGAAACTAGTTTTTGCGACAAATAGATTTTAAGTTTAGATCTTTTTTCTAGTTCTGGCAGAGAGAGTGCGGATCTCTCTCCTGTTTCTAACGTTTTAACTCTGTACATTGGTAATAGAATTATATATCCTTTTACTAAAATCATCACGTGTTCAAGTTTAAGTTTCAATTATCCGTTTGCATCCAATTTAATAATTAAAATATTTATTTAATTTCTCTTTATAATTAACAAGCAAAATATTATAAAATATTTGATATAATAATTTCTCTAATATTAATTTAAATGAATTAATTAGAATCATTTGGAGTATCCAAAATCGACCAAGCATGGTTATCGATTTAAATAATTCATCATTTACCAATGTACCTAGTTCAAACAAAAGAACTAGACATTAATAATCAATCAATGAAAATATAGTTCAGTAAAGTTATTTGGAATCAGTGTCAAGACGAATATTGTAACAATCAGCAAAACGTGGCGATCACAGGTGTCAGTTAACGCTACCACGCTAGAATCCAACTCACATTTTTGTAAAGTAATTTTATTGAATACGCTCCAAAATAATTACCAACGTTGTAAGTAATAATAAGAGTTAAGTTAACAAGCTTACCTTATTTTTATATAATCATTTTACTAAATTGTTCTATACTTAATCTTTTGTGACCAATCAAACATTCAAATCAGTGAATTATTAACATTAACATTTTATAAATTCAAAGTATTAAAATTAGTAGTAAACGTATATTTTTATGTTCTTTTATTTTATTAATTATTTAATCCACGTGATCCTATCCAAGTAAAATCTAATATCCTTCCCGTCCATTATTTCCATGTGCTAGAATCCCTGTCTATGATGCTGTATGGCTAGACTAAAATACAGGCACACTTTTAAAATACATTCGAGTGAATTAATTGGTACAAATAAAATAATATTCCCCGGTTAATTTACCCATATTGTAACAATATCTTTATTCATTAAAATACATAGTTTTACTAAATCAAATAAAAATTATTTCGAATAAAATAAGGAATGTTTATTCAATAAGAAAATTATCGTCAATTTATTTTTTATTTTTAAACAATTTTAATGCCAACAAAATTAATTTTTTTTGACATATTCATTGATCAGGAAATTATTTTTAAAAATTTATTGCATTAAAACATTTCAATTTATCTATTTAATAATTTACAAATATTTTTGATTTTTTATTATTAATAATTGAGGTTTATTGAAAAATGTTAATAAATTTAAATTTAAAAAAAAATACTAAAATAATAGGAAGGTCACATACCCAGTTTCTGGACAGTTTAGGCTAAATTTTTTTTCAAGTGCTTTTCACATTTATAAAAAATGAAAAAAGTTTATGTTTTAAATTTTTTTCTAATAAAACAAGGTTTAAATTTAATGAAAAAAATTTAAAATATATAAAAAGTGTAATAGTTAATTTATAATGAATTATTTAATGAACCCCTCTCAAAAGCCCAGTTTCTGAACGGCAAATAGTGTCATGTCATAGTTTCTGAACTGAAAATGAACCAATTTCTGAACGAAAAAAAAATACAATTTTGGTGATAGGAAAAAACAAATCGGAAGTAGTTATAATAGTTGTTAATGATATATTTATTTGTTTTAATATAAAACTTGATATTTTAAGTATTAATTAACTTTTTTTTTTAATAAAAAAATTTTATTATAATTATTTAAATAAAATAACAGCAATAACACTTATGAAAATCATTCTTTTATTTTTTTTAAAGCAACTTGTAATGATTCATCTGTGTATTTATTTGTTTTTTTTTTATTATTATTACTTGTTTTTTTATTCATTTTTTAACTGAAACAGTCGAGAAAAATTAATTGTGTTTAATTAAAAAAGTCGAATAACACATATTTTGAGGTTAAACATGGGTTTAAATAGGAGTTTAACAACTAAGCTAGCTACTTATTTACTATACCAATTATTGAATTCGATAAAATCAATTTTTTTTTTGGCTAAATTTAATCTCTGTATGAATTTCCCTCAAAAAATATGCCTCCAATCGAAAAATAGTATTTGACAAAGTTGTAGGACTTGAAAAAAAACACGAAAAAAAAGAAAAAAAAATAATAAAAAAACTCAATATGGCGGAGTATGAGGATAAATAAAGTTTTTTTGAGGTTATGTAGGTTTTTTTTTAAATATGGCTTTAGCTGAAAAATTTCATTTAGAAAAAGTGTTAGTCTTGTTGTCAACTATTTAAAAAAAAAAAAAAATCACCTAACCTCAAAATGGACTATGTTCATACTTGGAACTTCGCCATTTTGAATTTTTTTGTAATTTTTTTTTTTTTTTTTTTGTTTTTTCGAGTCCTACAACTTTTTCAAATACTATTTTTTGATTGGAAGCATATTTTTCGAGCAAAATTCATTAAAAGGTGAAATTTAGCCAAAAAAAAAGTTGATTTAATCGAAAAATTTTTCAAATAAAAAGTGTTAGTTTTGATGCGAAAAACTGTTTGGTAAAAAAAAAAAGTATAGTTCCCATTTAAAACAAGTATGTTTATACCGGAAACTCCGCCATTTTGAATTTTTCCGAATTTATTTTTCCAAATTCCTATGTCCCCCTCTGTTTCCTACAACTTTTATTTGAACTATTTTTCAATTTGACCAATATTAAAAAAATAAAATCCATTAATAGATTAAAATGGGACACCCGGTATATATATTTTTGACAAGTAACAGACAATTCTAGACGTTCAACACTACCACACAACCAAAAAATGGCGTTATTTATAAAGTACTAGTTTCTTGATATTTTTTATTTTCTTTGAGATATTTATAAACTACATTAATTATATACACCGTGTTCATTAGTTGAATGAAAAGTTTTTATTTCATATAAATTTTTTTTTTTTTTGAACCTGGGCGCCGTTCAAATATATATTTTGTACTTTTGTATATTAATTCAATGGTAAATGAGACTTGTACATTTTTATTTTATTTTAGTGGCTGTATATCTGTGAAGAATTTATTCATTTGATTGTTAATTTTTCTTTACAATAAGCCACTAAAATTTTGCCTAAACAATTTTGAATAATTGCATATAACTTTAATATATTTTTAATTATAAAAATAATAATAAATTTTAGAACGTTTTAGACCGAATATGAAAATATTTTTTTAATGTTGGATATTCCCAACGAACAGCTGTTAACACTTTATCAAGTGTACAATGTAACCAAAGTATTTGTAATTAAATTTGTATAACTTGCATATTGAAAAGTAAGTGTTTTTTTTACCAGATGATAAATATCTTTCACCATAAGAATGTCTGTATGTTGTTGAATCAAGTAATGACATTGAACAAAAAGAACCAGATATTTTGATTTATCATTTCTTTTTAATATTTAACTAACAAATGACATTTCCAAACTTTTGTATTAATATTTTCTTCACATTTATTTTTAATTATAATTGGACGACATTTATCACATGTTTCTTGTATTTTCCATAACAATTTTTCACATATACATGAATCTTCAAGTTCTCGTTTGATATAATTATAAAAATCTTTTTTCTCGATAAAAACAGATAATCTTATAGATATTGCTTTACTATGAATTGTTAAATTAATGTGGATCAATTGTTGATACAATACATCTTTTAATTTGTAATTGTTTATAATATTAGTATTATTATTGTTGTTATTCAAAGCTTTTTCACCATTATTAAACACAATTAAATACCAAAAAACTAATCATATCCAATCTTTTTAATAAATTATTAATTATTATTTCAGGTATATATGGTGTTACATATTACCATAGCAGTTTTATTATTATTACTATCATCATTAATTATTGTATTTTGATAGCTTGAAGACGTAACAATAATAATAATAAATAAACAGTATTAATATTAATAGTATTTAATAGTCTTCATTAAATTTTTATCATCTATTAGTTAATAACCAACTTACTGTATCCCAAATTTGTGATTAAATTTGTTTTCAATTGTTATTATTTGTACTCCAAATTCAACACTAATCGTTAAATCGAGAACTGGTTCAAATCTTTTATTAGTAAATTGTAACAGAAGGCATGATTTACCAACTTCTAAAACTATTTAAAAAAAAAGAAAATCAATAATAAATTTATATTAAAAAATGGACTATTGTTGTTAATTATAAACACACATGCTTAGTGAATCATATCAATGAAATAGTACAACTAAAAAATCCATTATAAAAACATTATGGTGGAAAATAAAAAAAATACTATTGATCACAGACCATCAAATTAGCAACAACAATAATTTAATATTTTAAAAAATTAAATAAAAATTGTAAATTATGTTTTATTATCATTTTTCAATTATTTTGTTTATTCATTTGTGTCAGCTGTTCTCACAAAAACGTGACTGATTGCGTGTCCATCAAGCATCTGTTGGATGAATTGAGAAGCTGAAACCATGTTACAAAATGGTGATATGCTATTGGTCGATAATATTTTTTTTTTTTGTTTTTCGGACAAAACACAATTATGAGAATTATAATATTCATCAAATGTGCATTCACATATTTCCACGGGGAATCAAATAGTTTTTAATAGAACTTTTTTTTTTATAGTCGTTAGCTCATACTTAATTTATTCAAAGTTTTTTCCTTTTATTTAAAATTAAACTATCAATTGCAATTAAATGCTTTTTTTTTTTCATACACTCAAATCATTTTATTTACTTTATAATTTAATAGCATAATCATATAACATAAAATTAGGATAATTTGTATCTATTATTTATATTATCAACATATATACAAGCTAGTGTTATGAAAACGGGTTTACCGTGATTTTCATTTGGTTCAAAGTTATTATAGATGAAATGATTGATTTAAAAATAACTTGTATTAATTTTTAAAGCAAGGTTTTTTTTAAATTTGTTGAAAAACATTGTTTTTTATCTATTAAAAAACAAAGTATGTCACAGTTTAATCAATAATTATTATTTAAAAAACTTTCAGTTGTTATCTAGAAATTATATCGATTATGAATTTTGTTCTATAACATAATATGCAATAATAATTTGTGAGTTACTATATTTGGGATCTTTTTATATGACGAAAAATAGAATTTATTATGATAACATATAACAATTTTTCAAAATATACTTACTTATATTGATGAGTGAAATACAAAATTGAAAGCAATATCATTATTATTATTTACTTTTAATTTAAAATTCGTTAAATGTATTATATAATTATTAAATAATATGCTATTTATTAACGTTAAACTCGTATACTATGAACTCAATAAATATTTCAAAATCGCATAGTGTTCCGTTTGGCTAATTTCATTTTCAAATAAACACGTTTGCAGGGACTTTTTTTTCGGCAACTTTGTATGATTGGAACTTTTTCTTTCGCACGTTCATTCGCTCGGATATTGTGAAGTTGGTTCCCGTGACATCAAGCCATATGTTCATTGTATATATAAATAATATATGTATATATAAATTTGTAATTTTATAAAATAAAATAAAAAAGTAATTTAAAACAAGCAAATACTATAAATAAAATTAGAAATTGAAAATATTTAATCATATTTAGATTATCCGTGTGAACAAGACATATACATATATATGCGGAGGGCTTTTCAATTCACCAAGTTAAAAACCTTCTATCTTCAGATAATTTCATAGTTAATAATTTTTTCATATATAAGGTCACAAAAAATCGTTTTAATTTTTTTAGATTTTTCGCAGCGCCACCTGCCCCTTTCCCTCGATTTTATTTTATTTTATTTTCGATACATGTAGTTAAATCTAAATTGATGAAAAAATAAAAATAAAATAAAATAAAAACGAAAAAATTATACTCGACCTCGCTATACATGAGATTGAATAATGTTGGCTTAAAATTTAATTTTCAATTTAAAAAAAAACTACGCGGAGTCAAGTATAATTTTTTTGTTTTTATTTTATTTTATTTTATTTTTTTCAACAATTTAGATTTAAACTAAATTTAACTACATGTATCGAAAATAAAATTTCTTCGTTGGTTTTTATTGTTTGATATTTGCGTTTATATCAAAAAATTAATTAATGGCAAAACAAGTTACATTACAAATTGACTACAATTTCGAATACTTGACGCTTTTTTTTGTACAAAACACTTGTTTTTTGTTTTTTGTTAGATATCACATCTTTTTGTAAAGTTTTCTTCAGAAAAGGCAAAGCTAGGGCATAATGATTGGTCGGGTCGTGGTGGTATTCGTCAAATCTGGGCTAACTGGGATATCTTTTCTTGGCGTACTGCCTCGAGTTCAACTTCCCACATAGTTGGAAAATGTGCAGAGATTTGTCTCTGGAAATGCGGAAGCATGTTACGAATCGTATAATGTACCTGTTCAGCTCCGGACCAGAGTGGTTCGGTACGTTGGAATAGACCTCGCATACAGGAAATGTATGCTCCCGCGGGTTTATTTGGGGCCTGAACTCATCGGTCTATCTCCTCTCTGAGAGCTCTTTGGTAATCAGGGTCTGAGAAGCTTGCTCTAAAGGCGGATTTTGCATTTTGCCAAAAAGTAAATTCAGGAGCATGGGTCATGTACCAGGTTAATGCTGCACCTGTCATACAGAATGATAAGGTTTGCAGGAGCTCACGATCACCTGCATTAGTGCAAAGGCGGGCTTGTTCCACTCGATAAAGGAATTCTTCAACATCTTCTCCTGGTGAACCAGAGTATGATAGTCTCCAATTCCCAAGAACTCTTAATAAGTTGGACATACTGTGGCCATTCGACTCAGGTTCAGATATATGAAGATCTTCTAAAGAAGGAGTGATCACACGTCTAGTTGGTGGAGTCGTTAAACGACGAGCATTCAAGGGAAATGGTTTACCTGGATGTGTGTCCTCCCAACTAGTCTGAATTTGGGGATTAGGTCTTGGCACACGGTTGGTAGCATTGTTTTGATTGTTCAGAGGTAGTTGACCACCTGAACGCGATGAATTTGCTGAGTTTTGACGTAACCAGGTTTCTGTTTGTTGGGTGAGAGTATCTGGGAAAATACGTTCTTGGACGCATTGATAGCAGTTTGCCTTAAAACCAGTCACGCGATGATTTTCATGGGTTTCAGGCACTTCAGTTGATACTTGCTGGTTGCTTGATTGATAATTTGTACCAAGGGGTATAGCCTTAGGCTTTGGTATGGTTAAACGCTTTGGTACTTTCTGCTTAGGTGGAGGCATGGTGTGACGATTATTATTACCAAAGAAAGCTTCCAAGTCTATTATTGAAGACTGGGCCGATTCATCTGGTGATTCGTTGCCATTTTTATCACTCTGATCGGGGGAAGGTTCGGTTACGAAAATATTAACTGGAGGTAAATCTTTATTTCTAGGACGTAGACGTCGGTCCTATCCATCAGCCTCACTGGTAGAGTCCGCTTGGGTTTCGGGTCAATGGTAGCTTTAGGGCGATGACCACGCTTCCTGACTTCCTTCACTTCAGGTATTGCACCTGTAGTGGGATCAGGTAGAAAAACAAAAGATTCTCCATCATCAGTTATGATGTACGGGTACAATAATCGATAGATTAATGTGACTGATCAAAAATAAGCGGGGAATATTTAATATAAATCAGCTGGGTAATTTATTTTACACTGAAGGGTAGGATCTGATCCGATACCAACTCCTTAACCAGAGTAAAATTTAAATAAATTTAAATACACCACTGGTGGTAATTATAAAATTTTACTGGCAAATAATAAGTACTTAAATAATGAACTTATTTATATTTATAAAAATAAAAATTTTAACTAAAGTAATCAGAAGGAGACTTCGTGACTATTCAGGTCGAAAGAATAGATGAGAGTGATTGCTCATTACTCTGATCGGATAAGCGAGTATGATGGTTGGTAGGAGAGAATGCACACGCCGTTGCGCAGGGGTGGCGGTGTGTTGATAGGAACACCACATTCCCCTTGAACGGAGGGATTTTTTTCCCTGTGTCAACGGGAGGGAGATAAGAAAAAAAAGTCGCTTGTTACTAAGAAGCCCTGTTAAACAGGCGGTTAGCAACAATAAATGGAATTTATTTTGTGTTTGTACGTTACCGGAGTGTAAAATTTTTTTTCGCCATTCATGTATCGAAACCTCGATTTTCGATGCACGCGTACAGCCTCGAAAACGGCATATTCCGGAACTACTCCTGTCGAAAATTCTATACACTGTCGGCGTAGTTTTAGAACGCTGCGAAAATTTTATACACTCTCGGCGTGGTAGAGAACTGTGTAGAAAATTTTCTACACCCTTCGAAAATTTTGTGCACTCCCGGCGGTGAATTAGCTAGTTGAGGCTAACGAGGCGGAGTAAGCCAGAGCGCCATCATCAGCGATGAGATGTACTAGCTTCCTCAAAACGTCAGATAACAAATGACATATTATTTAATTAATATTAAATATGAATTGTGATATAAATAATAATATGAATTGTGATATAAATAATAATATGAATTGTGATAATAATATGTATAGTGATACACCAAGTGATATATTAAAAGAATCTTTTAACATTGAAAATAATTTACTGCCAGACAAATCAGGCAAGAGATACAATTTGGTATATCAACAGTTCAAAGACTGGCAGTTATCAAAACAATCAACATCAACTAGTGAAGAAATGATTTTGGTATATTTAAAATTTTTAAAAACTGATAAACAATATGCACCACCAACATTGTGGTCGACACATTCAATGTTAAAAAAAACCTTATCAATAAAAGAAAATATTGACATTTCTAAATATGCAAAAGTTAATAGTTATCTTAAAAAAAATCATGTTGGATACAAGAGCAATCAAGCTAAAAATTTTAGTGCACAACAACTCGAAAAATTTTTCAATGAAGCACCTGATCAACAATATTTGGCTATTAAAGTATGTTTATATTATTTTTTAAAAAAATATACCTAAATTACTTTATTATTGATAGACTTTGTAACCTTAAAACTTTTAAAATTATTACAGGTTGCATGTATACTTGGTTTGAAAGGAGGACTAAGAAGAATAGAAATAACTGAATTAACAATTGATAATATTGAAAACTTGACAAGTGATCAAGGCACACAATTAATGAAATTTAACATTCCTGAAACTAAAACTCATGAATCAAAATCATTTGTCGTTGAGGGTACATACATAAAAATTATTGAAAAGTATAACGCTTTACGACCAGTGAATCAAACGTCAAAACGTTTTTTTTTGAGGTATGCAAATGGCAAATGTAGTAATCAAAATATTGGCATTAACACCATTGGCAAAATGCCAAAACAAGTTGCTGAATTTTTAAAATTGCCCAATCCACATCTTTACACTGGACACAGTTGGAGAGTCACTTTAACAACAATGTTAGCTGATGCTGGAGCAAGCAGAGATGAAATTAAACGTCATGGTAAATGGAAATCAGACAAAATAGCTGAAAGATACGTGGCTGAATCAACATTTAATAAAGAAAAAACAGCCAATATGATAACTAAATATGTCAAATTAAAACCATTAAGCTGTACAACTTCATCAACAACAACAACAACAACAGATAATGTCTCAAATTTAATATCAGACAGTGAAGCAAGTGATACAGCTGTATCAGCTGACAAGGCAAATATAACAAAAGTATTTCACTTAAACAACTGTTCTAATATTACTTTCAACTAATGATTTTTTTTTTTTTTTTCTGTTTAAGTAATGATATTTTACTAAGTATTTTTTTCTTTTTTTGCATGAAAAAAAAAAAAAATGTTGTTTATAAATAATTGTTTGAATTTAACTTTCAATAATTTTTTTTTTTTCATTTATGATTTATTTTATTTTTTCTGTTCAAGTAATGATGTTTCAATGTTTTTTTTAAGCCAAAAAAAAAAAAAAAACAAACTTGTCAAAAACAAAAAAATACAAAACAAATATATATTTGTTATATTTGTTACATACAAGTTATATTTAAATTAGATTATAAAAAAATTAATAATTTGTAAATCGTGCTAGACAGGATTTACAATAACATCATTATGTTGTTTAACAATATTTATATTTTTGAGTTAAATGTTTATTCCATACATGTAAGTTTAATGTTGACAATTAAATAAAGTTTATTATTAATAAAAAAGATTAAAACTAAAATATAAAACAAATCTTTATGTTCTTGATGAAATTATTGTTGTTGTAATAACTGTTGTTATAATTGTTGTCATTGTAGATGCAGTATATTCGTTTTTTGTTGTTACTAATGTTGTTGTTGATATTGGTGGTGGTTGAGCTGGTAATGCTGTTGCTGATATTGTTGGATGATTATCATCAGTCTTGTTGATAAATTTTGGTGGCATAAATCTTGAAAAGTTTTATCAGTCGATTTCATATGTATCTTTGGTTTTGGTAACTTAGGCCATTTAAATAAATTAGCACCCGACTTCCAGTATTCCAACCACGTGAACCACTTGACTTATTAGCTAAAAATAAATATATATAAATTATTAATTAAATAACATAAAATCAAAAACATCACAATTAAATTCAATTCAGTATTTACCTGTTTCTTTTGCAGCTGAAAATTCTTCACCAAAACCTTCTACATCAGACTCAATAAGGCTTACTGATAACTGTATTTCTTTTTCTAAATCAATTTCATCTTTTTTTTCTTCTTTAATATTTAATAGATCAAGATCACTTTTAAATTTTTTGACAACCTCACTATCTTCATCATACAATCTTTGAGCTAATAAAATTGATTTTTCAGGAATGACAACCGTTTTGCCACTTCCTGTTGCAAAATTAGTTGATAATGACATATTCACAAAAAAAAAAAACGACTTAAAAATACGAAAACAACTAATTAAACGTAATTAGACATGCACCATATGACAGTTTTCATCAAAATCTCGGTTTCAAAACATTCATGGCAAAAAATAGTGTGTGTAACTCGGCCATAAAATTGAGAATTGTGGATGTGTGTGTGCGCGCTGCGCGCGCACCCACTCATCCACAATTCTCAATTTTCTGCCCTTGTTACACAAAATACTATTTTATACTTGAATTATACCCAAGACTTATGCGCAGACTATACCCATCTGCAACTTGTATAGTCAACACATACGTATAGGGTATATAACTACGTAGTATATCCACATACAAGTTAGTGGCCAAACGGGGGAAAAGTGAAAGGTAAATCAAAGCGTAATGCCCGTATAAGGTAATATTTTTATACCGGCAAAAGTTATAACAAGGGGAAATCAGGGGGGAAAAAAATAAAAATAGATAAGATACGTGGAAGTAAATAATAATAATTTACCAATAATATTCTATATATATTTTTTTTTTTTTTTTTTTTAAGCCAATTTATGTAAATATTTTTTTCATTTTTTTTCTTCAAGCAATTCAATTTTATATTTATTTTATATAAAATAAAATTCATGATATATAATATAATATATTTTATCAATATATTACATTTATAAAAAAAAGAAATATATAACAACTTTACAACTTTAGTAAACAAGGGTTTACCCATTCATTTTTTACCTTGTGTCACATTAACAATCTGTCTCTGACGGATTCGTCTTCTGTCAGGAATATTCATGTAAACATTAGCCACCATCGCTTCCGTCTTATGACTAGATAAAGTTAACTTAGTACTATGACACCATTCTACTATCTGATTTGTTACGCGCTGTGCTTCTGTTGCTAATGCTTTCTGCGAGGCAGAAACAAGTACCAGAAGATCATCGGCATACGCTATAAATTTATCCTCAATTCTTTCCTCTAGTGGCTCGAAGAGGCCGTCAAATTGGAGGTTTCAGAATAATGGTCCTGCTACTAATCCGTGGGGCATCCCTTTGTAGCTGTCTTACTAATTATCTGAGTTTCCCATTCGATCTTGACCCTACGATTCACAAAGTAATTGAGGATTGTATATGGGGCGTTCTTAGTCAAATCACGGGGTCATCTGCCTGACCCCCTGCGATTTTGATGAAGTAAGCTTTTTTTGATTAATTTTGGGCTGAAATTAAGCCTCTAATTTTTTCAGATTTTTTCATCAATTTTTAAGGTCACCGCCATCTTGAATATCATATATTTTGGGATATCTCAAAAAGGACCATTTTTTTTTCGCCAATTTTTTTTTTGGAAAAAGACATGCCCAATACACAAATTTTAATCACAGCACGAGAGTGGGTCCACGAACATGAATATTTTTTTTCAATTTTTGAAATTTTCGTTTTTTTTTTTCGAGTTTAGTATTATTTTGTCATTTTTCTCGTAAACCATAAAGAATTTCGAAAATTACCAAAAGTAAATTTCGTTTTATTTTTTTGTTTTACATCGAAAACTATCATAAAATATTAATGTGAAATAAAAAAAAAAATTTTTTTTCGAAAACGAAAATTTCAAAAATTAAAAAAAAATATTCATGTTCGTGGACCCACTCTCGTGCTGTGCTTAAAATTTGTGTATTGGGCATGTCTTTTTCCAAAAAAAAAATTGGCGAAAAAAAAATGGTCCTTTTTGAGATATCCTAAAATATATGATATTCAAGATGGCGGTGACCTTAAAAATTAATGAAAAAATCTTAAAAAATTAGAGGCTTAATTTCAGCCCAAAATTAATCAAAAAAAGCTTACTTCATCAAAATCGCAGGGGGTCAGGCAGATGACCCCGTGATTTGACTAAGAACGCCCCATATATTTTTAGGACATCCGTTCCTATGTAGCCCGTCAAAAAATTAAAGGCCACCAAACGTTATCGAAGGCTCCAGCGATATCGTATAATACTACAGCAGTGTATTTATGGATCTCGAAACAGAGTGAAAGATATATTGTAACTAATTTTCTGACCGTTATCGGCGAAAAAACTGGCCAATGGTAACGACGAGGATTTCTCACCAACTTTTTCTTTTACTGCCAGGTGGGAGCCAGCTGGTTCTATCGGAAACCAACAACCGGAGGAATAAAACGAGAACAATGGTCTATAAATGATCATTCGGTAGCGGCCTAACTCAGTAAGAAATGGTTAAGGGGCGCGGTCCACCAAGTAACTGTCTGTAACAACGAGAGCTTGTCATACGTCATACTTTCGTATTTTGTATAAGACACGGGAACGTGATGATGTCCTTCACGGGCTGGACATCATCACCGAGAACATCCTTAACTTTAGGTTAACTCACTCGCTTAACCACCAGTCAAACGAGATCGAGAGATTCATGCCTCGCAAGGCCTTACAGAACCATCTCCGGGTCTTCTGCACACCTAGTGCACCAGGTAGCTGATGGTAGTGGTCACCAAACTTGCCTCGCAAGGACTTACCTAAAAAACCACTACTCATCCAGCACCTAGCAACTCATCAGACTTCTAGCTAGATATACGGATTCCGCCCCACTCTTTGTTTCTCCCACTCTTAACCGTCTGCGCGCACACCTGATGCGGCTCTCTAGTGGGGACGTGTCGGAGTAGAGTTAGTTCACTACACTGACCAGATAGCTCTATCTTATATTCAACTTATATTGGTATTGCCGGTCCACACGGACACAATGGTCTGCAGGTAGAGCTTCCGGATCAATTCGCAACCTATTATTTATTCAATAATTAAATAATTTATTTATTTAGATATTTATTTATTAGATTATTTCTTTGTTTATTTATTTATTTATGCGTTTATTTGTATATTCATTTAATGCAGATTAATTGGAGATCGTTTTGATATGAAAAAGTCATCACTATTTCACAGTTTTCATCTTATCATGTGCATACTCTAAATAAAATTGCACAACGTTTTATAACTTCGTCATCACAAGAACGTCGACAGGTCAATGGACAGCATCTTGAAGAGGCTGGTGGTTTACCTAATGTTGTTGGTGCAATAGATAGAACTTTCATTCGGATAAAAGCTCTTTGTGAAGACAAACAACTTTACGTGACTAGAAAATGCTGTGAATCATATACACTTCAAGGTATTCGTGATCATGATTTATAATTTATTGATGTTTCCATTGGCTATCCATGGTCAGTTAGTGACATCAGAATATTTGAAAATTCACACATATACCATGATATCATTGAAAATCAAGATCAATATTTTAGTCAGAACGAATTTATTATTGGTGATAAGGCATATCCTGTTTTCTACTGGTGTATAGCACCATTCTTTGACAGAGGGAATTTGATTCAGGCTCAAAGAAATTTTAACACAGCACTATCTCGACAAAGAGCTACGATTGAACGATGCTGGTCTTTGCTATTTGGTCAATTTCGTAAATTCAAATATTCAGATATGAATAGAAATGATTTAATTCTAGAAACTATCATAGCATGTTGTGTCCTTCATAATATTTGTCTTGACCATGGTCCAGGTCAAATGGAAGAATATCAGGTAGAAAGGAGGCGTTAATAACATAACTATATCTAATATCCATATAAATTATATGAATTAAAAACTACCAAATGAGATGTGATAATAATCAATCAATTAGTCATATTATAATTACTGTATGAAATAGCTATAAGTATATGTTTATTAATTCTTTTTATTGTTTTTTATGATAATTATTTGGCAAAATGACACAAAGGAATCTTGCAGTTTAAGTGCTTGTCACACCATATAACTTCTGAAATAAAAAAAAAAAAACAAATATTTTCATTTATAATATTGTTTACATTCATGAAAACATCTGCTCTATTTATTACAATTATATTATTTAACTATATAAGATATGTAGCAGCTGATATAAAAAACAAACATCATTACTGAAAATTATTTTAAATCTTCAAGTTTACACACAGTGTTTATTTTTTTTTTTTTTAATTATATCTTTTTAGTGTATTCTTTATTTCATTTTTCAAAATAACTATTTCACAAAAAAGCAGCTTAAAGTTTAACTGTTTATGATACTATATAAATAATAATACAAAAAAAAAAAAACAATTGTTTCTACTTAAAATTAATTTATCAATCTATGTATTAATCTATTAATTAATACCTTTTTCAATTATTACAAAAAAAGTATTTTTTATAATACATCTATTAATGTATGTAACAGATATATAATATATGTAACAGCTGATATAAAAAACAAACATTATTACTTAAAATTACTATAAATCTTTGAATTTACACATAGAGTTTATTAATTTTTTTTTCAATTATATCTTTTTATCATATTTTTCACATTATTTTTTATCATAATTATTTGACAAAATGACAAGAAGATTGCTCACAGTTTAACTGCTTGTCATCTCATATAAATTTAAACTAAAAAAAAAAAACAAATATTTTTACTTCAAATTATCGTAAATCTTTGAGTTTACATCCGCTTATTAATTTTTATTTATTAAATCTTTTTGCTGTATCCTTTTTAATAAGATTATCTCACAAAATGACACCTAGATAACTTGCAGTTCAACTGCTTGTGTTATACAATATAAATTTTAATTAAAAAAAAAATTTTTACTAATATTATTGTTTACAGATAATAATATCTGTTTCGTTTATTACAACAAAAATTACCTTTTATATTTTATCTACCAATGTATGTCACAGCAATAAATACATTTTTATTATTTTTTATAATAACTGTCTGGCAAAATGACAGATAGCTTGCAATGAAATGCTTGTTATAACATATAAATTAGAGTATTAAAAAAACAAATATTTTTGATTAATATAACCTTACATGTTCGAGCTTGCACATAATAATACCTGTCTGTGATTCACTTGTTGTTTTTGTTGTTGTTTTAGTATTGTTGTTGATCAGTGACTTTTCGGGTGGCTCACAAAATTTTTTTATTTTTTTTCTTAGTAGACTTGGTAATAACATTTAATAAAAAAAAATTTTTGTAACATAATTTTTAGGTTGGGTACTTACTTGTCATGTTTACGAAAGCTGAACATCTATTGTCAATAACAAAATTTCCGTCAACATCATTCAATAAATAGTGTGTGTCAAGAGAAATTATTTTCTCCATTTTTATATTATATTACTCATCATTTAATGATTTTGTAATTTTTTTTAATGATGTGATCTAAGAATAAGAATACAACAAACAATACAAGATCAGTCATTAAAATTAAATTTATGAATATCTTTCTTAAATATAATTAATATAAATATACCTATATGTTCTCATAATAAATATAGATTACCAGCTCAAGCTTATTTATAAATAATGAAATTGAGTATTATTTCAATTTCAATATAATCGTGATACAAATATAGATAATTGAAGGGCAAAACACTACAGATAAAATGACAGGTAATATTTTTATTTTTATTAATCGATTTCAATATTGTCACATCCAACCATTTTACGAAATTAAAAAAAAAAAATTTTTTCGGTAATGAATACTTAAAATTTATATATGCACAATTTTGATATTCTCAATTCCAACTATTTTTCATATTAAAAAAAAAATTTTATGTTGGTATTGAATATTTAAAATTTATATATGTACATTTAAGGTTGTTTCCCAAAACCAAGGTAGAATGAATATTTGTGCTTAAAAACGCTATATACCGTAACGTTATATTTTATGTCCGGGTCCCCAAGATTTTTGTGCTGCTACTGATTGAAATATTGACTACTGTAGTATTAGTGTATATACTAATATACACTCATACTATGCTAGTACTCAAAATTTACATCGTGAAACACTGCTATTTCACACTATAAAAAAAATCCTATTGTATGTTTGTGTATGTCCGTATCTGTGTGTTGATTCCTCTTTCCGCCAGAGAAAAACAACGAAGGAGAGACAAATAGTGATGCCGAACTATGAGTCCCCCACGCCCGCAAACCATGAAAAACAATAAATTACTGTTTTTCAAACTTTAATAATTATTAAACGAAACAGACGAAATGAAAAAAAATTATATCAAAAAATTTGTCGTTCTTAGGACTATAAACTGTTAAAATTTGAACGTTTTCTGGTGCGTTTTAAAAAAGTTATTAATAAAAATACGTAAAAATATGAGGTAACACCTATACCTTGTGTGTTAAAGTTGTCAACTTTGACAGTAAATATCTCAAAAAAAACACACAAGAAAAAATTTAAAAAAATTTAAAATGTAGATAATTATTTCATTAAAAAAATAAGACCAGAACAAAAAAAATCTGGTGCGTTTTCAGATCTCCGAAAACAACCTTAAATGTTTTGTAATAATATATATGCAATGGTTTTTTCCAGATAATTCACTTGAAGCTCAAGGTTTTTTCTCTATGCCTATCGTGCTTTTTCAAATATCTCATATTTTTACCCAACAATATTTTATCATGATATACAAGATCAATAAACTCAGCTACCAAGTTGTACAGTTGTATATGATTTTATAAATTCATATATAAATATACAAAGTTGTATATAATTTTATTATTTCATATATAACATATATAAATATATAAAATTATATAAAAGTGTATATGACCAACTACAATAGCTCTTTGATACTCAAAATCGCATATACAAGTTTATATGATTATATAAACTTATATACAACTTTATATGGTTGTATACAAACCGTTTGGCTTCATAGGAAAATGGTCCCGTGGCACCCCGCAGTGAGGGTCAAAGATTATCTTTGATTTTGGCTTTTCTACGATTCGTAGTGCTTCGTATAAATATGCCTAGTTTTACCAAGTTTTACCAATGGACTTAGTTTATTTTTGGCAAATAAATTCTTTTTTTTTTTCTAAGTTTAAATTATTATAAAGGTATATAATTGTAAAGGTATTTAAATACTTAAGAATATGATTGCGGATAATTTTTTATTACCCATGCATGGTTAGTAGATCTTGCTAAGGTATTTATAATTGCAAAGGTATATATTAATACTTAGGAATATAATTCCGGGTAATTTTTTATCACCCATGCATGGTTAGTAGATCTTGCTAAGGTATATATAATTGCAAAGGTATATATAAATACTCAGGAATATAATTGCGGATAATTTTTTATTACCCATGCATGGTTAGTAAATCTTGCTAAGGTATATATAATTGCAAAGGTAAGAAAAAAACTTAGAAAAAAAAAAAATTCATTTGCCAAAATAACATAAACTAAGACCCTTATAAACTTGGTAAAACTAGACATATTTATAAGAAACATTACGAATCGTAGAAAAGTCAAAATCAAAGATAATCTCTGACCCTCACAGCCAGCGGGCACGAGACCATTTTTCGCAATTGCCAACCGTTTTTCCCGGGTAGTTTGAAGGAGAAAATTGTTATTGTCATTGTACAAAAATTATACAATATTATTTTTCTAAATTCTTATTTAACTAAAATAAAGATTGGCTAGTATATTTCAAAAATATATATTAATTATTATTAAATTTATTTTTCGTCACTGGGGCAGTGGTAATAATGCGTGAATTTCCAAAGCGGAAGAGGGTTAGTGCGTTCAGACATTGTTACCACTTATCCCTAACGACGAAAAATAGTGTTCGATACATGTGACCAATCAGAGAGTACGCTCACAACTCGAGTGGAGGAGAACACTTGCCAAGGCTCATGTTGATCCTTTCCACTCTCGTTGTTCACAAACTCTCTGACTGTGCACTTGTATCGAAATATACTAATATTGTATTATAGAAAAAGTCACATTATTCATGCAGTTTGGCGTTATGGGCATCATTTATAGTTTTATACACCTACAATAAAATGTGCATGGTAATACTTGAAATTGAAATATATAACACCAAGCCTTTCCAGGATATATTTATTGAAATAATTATCAACAAGCTTTTGCAGAATATATTTATTAAAAGAAATGTTAATAAGCTTCTGTAGAATTTATTTAACTGTTCAGGTGTAGTACGTGACATGTAGTATTTTTGACAAAACTTTCTTAAAATTGTTTAAATTGAGAAAAAAACATCCTAATCATGCTGTCTGCATAACTCTGTTATGTACACAATTCCTGACCGATATATCTCATTTATGTAAACTTATCACATCATCTATAGAGGTCTTTCTATTTCTTTTCCTCTTTTATTTCCTGGACCACGACCCCCAGCTGAGCCGCGGTTTAATTCGCGGGGGGGGGTCTTTAATTCGTGGTCTTATTTGAGGTATAATCCGCGGGTCAGCAGGGGGTCGCGGGGAGAGGAGGGGGTTATTTCGTGGTCTTACTCGAGGTGTGATCCGCGGGTGGGAGGGGGAGGGGGTTGCTATTATTATTATCATTATCCATCCGCCATTTTGAAATCCCTCTGTCATTTATTATTATTATTTATCCACCATTTTGAATTTAGAAATGCAATTTCAAATTTGAATATTCGAATATTTGAGAATTCCGCCATTTTGAATGTCGCCATTTTTTAAATCATAGCGCTAGTAGTCAATCGCTAAGTGATTAATGTTATTGATAAAAGGTGGCGTATGTAGCTAAAGCTAAGAGAAACAATTACTCCATTTATTCCATGGTTAACAGATCTTATCGTTTTAACCGTGGATGTGAAAAGTGCGTGATTGCGAAATTAGTGTAATTTGAAAAAAGGTAAGTTATTTTATATTATTAATTAATTAATTAATTTATTTGTTTTTTTTTATTTCAATCTATTTAATTTTCTTTGATTATCTATTTTTTTTTTACAATGTGCGCGATAGTTTTTTTCCGTGTGTTTGATTATTTTTTTATTTTTTTTTCTAACATGTGCTCATGATTTTTAATTAGTTTTTTATTTTATTAATTTCATATTTTTATTAATCGCTAGTTTTATTTCGTTTTAATTTTATTTTATTTTCTTTAATTTTCTTTAATTTAATTAATTCAATTAATTTAAAAAAAAAAAAACAAGTGCGCAATTGATAGTTTTCTTCCATGTGTTAAGTTATTTTTTTTTAACACGTGCTCGTGATTGACAATTAGTTTTTATTTTATTCATTTTCTATTTTATTAATTGTTAGTTTAATTAAATTTTATTTCTTTTAATTTAATCAATTTTTTAAAACAAGTGCGCGATTAATTCTTTTATTCCGTGTGTTAGGTTATTATTTTTTTTTTTTAACATGTGCTCGTGATTGACAATTAGTTTTTATTTTATTAATTTTCTATTTTATTAATTGTTAGTTTTTATTTAGTTTTATTATATTTTATTTAATTTTCTGTAATTTCCTTTTAATTTGAATAATTTTTTAAACCATGTGCGAGATTGTTAGCTTTATTTTTTCCGTGTGTTTCGTTTTTTTTTATTTTTTTATTTTCGTTTTTTAATTTTTCATTTAATTTTCTTTAATTTCCTTCAATGAGTTTTTTATAATTATTTATATATATATTTTATTCTTTCAGATAAGTCCATATCCTGTACCACAATTATTTAAGAGTAAGTTCTTTTGTTATTATTATTATTTATTTATTTTTCTATTTATTTATTAATAACTAATTTCATTTTGTTTTTTTGCTTTTTTATTTCAGTTAAAAAAGAAGTGGTGGATCCAGAAGATGAAGAAATGACGCTGTTGAATCCTGTATGTAGCTAAGGGAAAGGATTTGATGCAGGGATTTCATTCGACCCGGCGCCACAGCTATTTAGGAGTAAGTATTTTTTTTTTAAATTTTTCATTTTGTCTTTATTTTATTTTATTTTTTATTATTTTTCTAATCCTTTTTTTTTTTTTGTTTCAGTTAAAAAAGAAGAACCGAAACCAGAACCAGAACCAGAACCAGAACCAGAACCAGAACCAGCTGTTGATGATGACGATGATGCGGACACCGTGATATTGGACCCGGAGGAATTTTTGGACAGACGGCGGAACGTAGATTTCTACAACTGTGTGTACACTCCAAGAGATTTCTCCAGACGTGGACGCAGATGCTTCACCCCGGTGTGGGCAAAAGACTACCTTCTTTATTAGTATTAAGTATAATTTGTTAATGTAAATAATTAAATAATAAATAAACTCATTAAATCTTATTTTGTAATACTCATTCTTTTTCTTACATTTTATTTTCTTCCTTTATTTCTTTCAATTTCAATTATTTGATGACTTTTTTTTTTTTTTTTTTAGGATTTGCCAAGTTCGTGTTGCCCTGTTCTTTAGGTGTGACTTTAGTCATGACTTCTATTTTTTTGTATCAGATAAAAGGGGAGGGAAAGGGGGGGAGGGGATAGAATTGATCATAGAGGTCGCGATTTGCAATGTGGGAGTATTATTTTTTGCGTTTTTCATTTACCATTTTTTACGGGTTCAATATCATTTCTGTGTGTGCTGCTGTTGGGTCACTTCTCAGATTCAGGTACGTCATAATTTTTTATATTCTGAAAAACGTGCTTAACCTTTCTTTTTTATGTTAATTATTACTTTAGTTTTTGAGAAAACTTTACGACTGACAAAGTTCAAAAATTTTTTCCTCGGTACGTGCTCGTATATTTACTTTGCTTTTTATTATTATTATTTTATATACTTATTTTTATATACTTATTTTTATAATTACATGTACAGATATTTATCACATTGCGGGAAGGGTCGATTTTTTTTTGCAATTTTTTTCGCTGGTGCCACTTCTCTTATTCAGGTATGTATTTATTTTATAAACTTTCAGAAACGTGGTTAACCTTCAAAAAATTTTTTTAGGTTAGTTACTTCAATAGTAATACATAATGGATTTATGCAAACAACATAAACTAATTTGAGAAGAATATCGAAAAAATTATCAACTTCTTGAACTAAACCCGAATCAAATCCAGCTTAATTCTACTATTACTTCAATAGGTAGAGATATTACTAAATTTAACTTGTCAATAAAAAATTTGTCAGCCACTCATCGGAGATTGACACAAACAACAATAGCAATACGAACAGGTTTGTTATTAAAATCAGAAAAATTACAAGTACGAGGTGCTGGTGTTTCTGTGGTTCAGGATGATTTATTAAACAAATCTAATGGAAATTACGTTGAATGGTAAGACTTAGAAAATGCATTTAAGAATAGAATGAAAACAAGTGTTATAGTGAACTTAAAACATAAAAATTTGGAAAAATTCATGACTGATGCTAAAAAAATGTTGATTGATAATATATCACATATTTTACAAGATAAAAATATATTAAAAGTGAATACAGTTTTAGCTTTAAACTATGAAATTCAGAAACAACATATAAAAAGCATAGAAGTTGAAACAAAATATTTTAGTGAAGGTAGTTTTGAAGTTCTACAATCATCAGATTTAAATTAAATATTCAATGATAATTTTGAACATTTGTTAGAAGATGTTGAAGAAGTACAATTAAAAGGATCTGGTTGGTCATTACTTGAAATTTTACATCTTGAAGTTCAGGTTAATGATTATACACCATTACGAGGTGGTAATTCATCGTTTGTTGAGTTACCATTATGGATCCAAAAAACTCATTTAGTTGTGAACGTACAAAATTCAGATAGTTTTTGTTTTATTTGGTCTGTTTTGGCATGTTTATATAAAGTCACTAACCATTGTAACCGTGTGAGTAATTATACAGAACATGTTGATAAATGAATAATTTTTCCAATAACATGGGAAAAAATAAAAATTTTTGAAAAACAAAATAAATTAAAAATAAATATTTATGGAATTGAAAATGATGATGATGATAATGATGATGATGATAATGATGATAATGATGATAATGATGATGATAATAAAAAAACAAAAAAACGTAGAAAATTACATATTACATTATTAAAAATGCATCTGACAATAAAACAATACATTTATTAATGGTTAAAAGAGATACTGAAGCAGAAAAAGAAAATATTGATGTTGATGATGATGTGGAATTAGAGTCAAATAAGAATTTATCTCAATATCATTTTGCATGGATAAGAGATTTATCAAAATTAGTTTATGCGCAAGTTTCAAAAAATAAAAACAAAAAAATTATTTGTGATCGTTGCTTATGTCATTTCCAATCTCAACAATCTCGTAATAATCATGAAAAATTATGCAAAGAAAAATGTAAAAGTGCAATGATATTACCAACTGAAAAAAATAACATTTCAAAATTTAAAAGTTATAAAAATCAATTAACTGTTCCATTTATAATTTATAGTGACTTAGAATGTTTGTTGGAAAAAGTAAAAAATGAAAAATATGAAAAAAATCAAGTTTATCAAAAACACATTCCAAGTAGTATCGCATACTATTCAAAATGTAGTAACGATGATTCACTTTCCAAGTTCAACCTTCGACGTAGTGAAAATTCAATTGATTGGTTTATTTCTGAGCTTGAACAAATAGCTCATAAAGTAAATAGTATATTAGATAATAATAAACCAATGTCACTAACATTAAATGAAGAACTACAATTTTTAAGAGCGGAAAAATGTCATATTTGTGAAAAAACTTTTATGAATGATGATGTTAAAGTACGTAATCATTGTCACTTTACATCAAAATTTAGAGGTGCTGCACATCAAACATGTAATATAAATTATCAAGAATCATGTATAATTCCAGTAGTATTTCATAATCTTACAGGTTATGATGCACATTTTATCATAAAAAATTAAAAAGTCAGTTCCCAGGTAAAATTTATATACTTGGAATGAATAAAGAAAGATATATTTCATTTACAAAGCATGTAAAAGGTACAAGAATCAAGTTGAGATTTATTGATTCATATAGATTTATGGCAAGTTCAATAGATTCATTATCAAATATTTTAGATAATCATAAAAAAAAATATAACAAAAAGTTTCTGTCAAAATAATGCAGAATTTGAATTGATAACTAAAAAAGGAGTTTTTCCATATGATTATCTTGATAAATGAGAAAAATTCAATGATATAACACTTCCAACAAAAGATAAATTTTATTCACAATTGAATGAAGAGAATATTTCAAATGAAGCGTACGAGAATGCGCAAAAAGTTTGGGAAAAATTTAATATAAAAACCCTTGGTGAATATTCTGATTTATATTTACGAACAGATGTCGCTCTTTTAACTGATGTTTTTGAAAGTTTTAGAGCTGATTGTTTAAACACATATAAGTTAGATCCAGTACATTATTATACGTTACCAGGACTTAGTTTTAGTGCAATGTTAAGATATACTCGAATTGAATTGGAATTATTAACTGATCCTGAAATGATGTTGTTTATTGAGCAAGGTATAAGAGGTGGTTTATCACAAGTGTCAAATCGATATGGAAAAGCTAATATATGGGAAATATATGGGAAATGAATATAATCCAGAAGAAGAAGAGTCATTTTTGATGTACTTTGATTTAAATAATATGTATGGAGCTGCGATGCGGGAATGCTTGCCAACATGTAAATTTGAATGGATTGATAACTTTGATATATCAATATTAAATTCAATTGATGATAATTCAAAATGTGGATATATTCCTGAAGTTGATTTAGATTATCCTGCACATTTACATCATTATCATAAAGATTTTCCACTAGCACCAGTACGTGAAAAACCACCTGTTGAAACAAGTGAAACTCCGAAATTATTAGCAACATTAGATGATAAAAAAAATTATGTTGTTCATTATAGAAATTTAAAACAGTATACTTCTTTAGGAATGATTATTACCAAAGTTCATGGTGTTCTAAAATTTAAACAAAGTCCATGGGTCAAACCTTATATTGATCTTAATACTGAATTAAGAAAACAAGCTCGTAGTGCATTTGAAAAAGATCTTCGAAAATTATTTATCAATGCAATTTATGGTAAAACATTAGAGTCTGTGAGAACTCGTAAGTCAATAAAACTAATAAATAAATATAGTGGGAAAGGTGGAGCAAGATTTTATATTTCAAAACCAAATTTTCATAGCCACTCAATCATTGATGATCTTGTAATCATTGAAATGAAACCAACAAGTATAGTCTTCGATAAACCAATTTATCTTGGATTTTCTATATTAGAAATTTCAAAGACATATATGTATGATTTTCATTATAACTTTATAAAACCAGAATATGGGGATAAAGTTAAGTATTTATATGGTGATACTGATTCTGCTGTTTATCATATATTTAGTCATAATCCATATGATTTAATACGTAATAATCCTGATAAATTTGACACATCTTATTATCCTGAAAATAATCGGTACGGAATTCCATTGAAAAATAAAAAAGTTATTGGTATTATGAAAGATGAGAACAATGGAAAAATAATGAACGAATTTATTGGTTTGCGAAGTAAATTATATTCATATGTTATAGAAGATGAAAATAATTCTGAAAAGAAACGCATACACATGAGAGCAAAAGGTGTTAAAAGATCTACTGTTAGAGAAATTACTTTTAACGATTATAAAAATTGTCTTATTGATCATGTTATTTTAAAAAAGAAACAAAATATTATAAGATCATATAAACATGAAGTAACAACAATAACAATTGATAAAATAGCTCTGAGTTGGGAAGTTGATAAACGTGAGTTAATTATTGGTGAAACAGATACTTTGCCTTGGGGTTATAAACATGTAGAACAGAGATGTTTTAGTCAAAGTATGTTTAAATCAAAACTAGTATAAGTATAAAAATAATGTAAATAATTTTTTAATTATGTATATTATGTAAATAATGTAAATTATAAATAAATAAAGAAAACACATTTTTTAAATTTAAAAATCTGATTTATTGATCCATTGATTATGACTATTATCAAATCCAAGATATTTTACATATATTTTATTTCCTCGTTTTTTTAAAACTTTTTCTATCAAATAAATATCAGGGTGACGAACTTTCTGCAGCTCTTCAGTATAAAAACATCCTTGAATAGGGTTTCCTTGATAATCTTTAAGTTTATATGTTACTGGCGATGTTTTATTAATTACTGTTATTGTAAATATTTCATTTGTCCAATTCGGCTTATATCCTTTTTCGAAAACATGTGTATATTTACTTATTCTAACATGTTGATTTAATTTAAATTTTATTTTCACATAACAATGATTTAAGCTATTAAATACAGTCTGTTTTAGAATTTCTATATTTTCTCCGATAACTTCAACTGGTTTCATTTTAATTGTGCGATGTTTCGTATTATTATATTCTTCAATTAATAATGGTAATAATTTCAGCCATTTATAATTTCCTCGCATGCTGAATTCAAAAAACATTTTATTTTTTATTGTTCTATTAAATCGTTCAACTATTGATGCTTTTAAATGAGTAAACGTTGAATACATGTGAACATTATATTTTTTCAAAATTGCTTTAAACGAAGTATTATAAAATTCTTTTCCTTGATCCACATGAAGATTTTTACAGATTCATCCTTGTTTAAATATTGATTCTATTGCAGATGATACTTCTTTTCCAGTTTTTATTTTAAGTCCAACACCCCAAGCAAATTTTGAAAAAATATCAATAACAGTCAAAATATAATTATATCCAGAGTTAACTTTTGAATGTTCAATCATTTCAACAAGATCAGCTTGCCATGTTTCATCCTTATCTCGAATATCCACTTAACGTCTCAAAAAATTTTTTCTTGCAGGTGCATGTAATTCACGCACAACATCTTTTTTGAATTCAGTCATATTTCTTCAAGTGATAAATACAGACTAATAAATATTTTTTTAAAATATATAACCACCTTCTCTTAATTCTTCGATAATTGATATTATCTCATTATCATGACTTGAATTACCAGCTCCTCGTGATGCAACTAATAATCGTAATCGATCAACTAGTTCATTTGGATCATCTCAATAAACATAATCAAGTCTAGATGGAATATCTTTTCGAATGGTCATTGATAATGGTAATAATCCACTACCATGATGTTGATTATCACTCATATGACGTTCAATAAATTCTATAAATTTCCTTGATGCTGAATTTTTTATTGGATAAGTAGGTTTATGATATTTATACAATGCATTTGTATTATTAAGAATGTCATAATAATTTTTTTCATCAATATCAGTAATACTTTTTTTATTTGGTGATTTCATGAATAATAATTCCATTAATCCAGGTGTTATTTTGTATGATGTATTTAAAATATTTATTTCATCATCACTGAATGATATCGTAGCATTTCCTATTTTAGAATCTGATTTTAGTTTTTTCACACCATAATCTTTATCCCATTGTAAACTATTTATTTTTTCTAGATATTCGTTCCATAAATCATTCATTGATTCATCTTGGATAAATGTTTCTTCATTAGCAGTATCATAATCTCTTGCTCACTGAGAGGCATCTTGATTATATAAAAATTCACAGATAACTAATAAAAATCAACAAATTGTTTTGTTTTTTATAGTTATGAAGTAGTCAAAGTTTTATCTATATCTTCCTTTATCAATATCTCTATCTTTATCAATACATAGAAAACAAAATTTTTCTTTCCAACAATTTATACACATTTTTCGATATTCACTATATTCCATATCAATATTAACATGATCATGATGTATATGTTTTAAATTGGTATCATCTTGTGGAAAAAAAATAATTAAAAAATTAATATTATCACGTATCAAGTGTTTAGGAATACGTGCATATGATTGACATAAATAAAATGAATCAACAGCTTTATGTCTACCCATGCAAAAAAATGCTTTTATATGATCTTGCTTCTCAGTGTCTACATCATCGGAAATGAATAGTGAATTTGGTTTTGCTTCATCAACTGACACAACTTGATCATTATCCGAAAATTTATAATAACTTATTTCTACAATTGGTTCTAATGATTTTTCTAAATATTGATATTTTGGTTGATATAATGATTTGCTATAAATATAAATATTTGCAGAACGTAAACCATTTGGATCAACAATTAAACTCATCAATGCGTTTGTTTTACTGCAATTACTTCCTCCAATTATTGCACAACGTATTGTATTTGGTAATAAATCACCATGTCTTTTTTCTATAAAACCATCACCACTTTTAGATGTTATTATATCAAAATTTAACACTGGTAATTTTAGAACTTGTTTCTGATATTAAATCTTGATTAATACTAAGCTCAATTCGTATAAATTGCGGTATTTTATAGTTTTACAATTAGTTTATACTCAACTATGATTGAGCATACACCTAATAAAAAGAAAAAAAAAACGGTGTGGAAAAGAAATAATCAATAGCCTAATTAACAAGTTACCATTTGAACTTCATCTCCCTGGTTACTCATATTGTGGACCAGGAACGGAATTACAAAAACGTTTAGCTAGAGGTGATCTTGGAATTAATCCCTTGGATGCAGCTTGTAAAAATCACGACATTGCTTATTCAAAAAATCGGAACGATATAAAAGCAAGAAACGCAGCTGACGATATTCTAGCTCACGAAGCAGCTAAACGTATGTCTTCTAAAGACGCAAGTTTAGGTGAGAGTGCTGCAGCTACATTTGTTACTAGTGCTATGAAAGTAAAATCAAAATTCGGTATGGGTTGTGTTAATAAAAAAAAATGTTGTAAAAAAACGAAATTATCATCTACAATGAAAAATAAAAAAACAAAAAAGAAAATTGGTGGAAAGTTATTAAAACGTAAAATTCACACTCACAAAAAAAATAAGAAAAAAATTCAGAAAAGAAAAAAAATATCATTTTCAAAAATAGTTCAAGCAGCAAAACGAGCAATGAAAGGAAAAAATAGTTCATCTATTGCAATAAAATCAGCATTGAAAGGTGCAAAAGAAGCAATCAAAACAAACGGTGGTAAAAAAGCTATTACTATCCTAAGAGTTTTACCAGTTGCTAAGCATATTGGTGGAGCATTACCGCTTTTAATACCAATTTTCTCAGCTATATCTGCATTAGGTGGATTAGTTGGTGGAGCTTCTGGTGTTGTTAAAGCTATTAATGCAGTAAAGTCCAGTAAAGATCAATTGAATGAAAATATGAGACATAATTAAATGATGGAATCAATTGCTATTGAAAAAGGACTTTATTTGACACCTCATAAGAGTGGAATGGGACTTTATCTTTCTCTAAAAAACTTCAATTGATGCTACCACAAAGAGCTTTAACTGACGATGATATTTTACAATTTGCCAAACAATTAAAAATTGCTAATTTTCGTGGAGTTTTTATGCGTAATGATATTCCAAAAGATGGACCATGGAAATAAGAGTGTGGAATTATAAATTCAGATGATAAAAAAAATCTTGGAACACATTCGGTAGCATATAAAAGACTCGATCAAAATTTAGCAATATACTTTGATAGTTTTGGCAACTTACAACCACCGAGAGATCTCGTTAGCTATCTTAATGTTGGTAGCATCAATTTTAAGTATAAGCGATATCAAGATTGGAATACATATAATTGTGGACATTTATGTCTAGCATTTCTTGCTAATAAACTATAAAAAGAATAAAAATATTTTCTTTTCATGAGTTATTCATTAACCACGGTCATGAATGATACATTAACTTTAACGTTAACTGGTAACTCTTCAGTTTTAGAAACTGATTATTTTCCGCCAATTCAATTATCAAGTAATAAAAATTATTCATTAGCCCTTACTTCATTTTTATCATTCAACTCAATACTAAATATTGATGCTGATAATAACAAAATCAAGTTTACTAACCCACATAGTGGCATCACAAGTATACCAACAATACCAACTGGTAGTTATGAAATAGATGATATTGCTAACTCTTTTGAATCATATGAAATCTCATTGACATATAATAAAAATACTTTACATTCATATATTCAAAGTATTAATGACATTGATTTCACAATAACAAATTCACCAGCAACATTACTAGGATTTGAACCGAAAAATTTAAAAGCTGATTTAAAACATCAATCAGATTTTCCAATCAACATTATAAAGACAAATTCATTGAGAATAGAGTGCAACATCACAACTGGTGCTTATGTGAATAATCAAAAAGTACATACAATACATAGTTTTTTTCCATCTGTACCACCAGGTTATAAGATAATTGAAGTACCAGCAAATCTAATTTATTTACCAATTACAGTAAAAACAATTGATCATTTACAATTGAAAATTGTACATCAGAAAGGAAGTTGAGTAAATTTTCGAGGTGAAACAATAACAATTACCTTACATGTAAAATCATAATATTATCATAATTGCATTCAATTCACATGTTATAAAAAGACGATTATCATCATCATCATCATCATATAAAAACAGCGGATCATGGACATCTCAAGTCAGTCTGAATCAAGCAGTCAAGAAGTTGACACCTCAGAACATAAAATTTCTGCAAAGTCTAGGACTAAGAGTCAAAAATTTTGGAACTTTAATTGGATAAATATAACTTGTCTTAACTGTTTTACACGTCAACATGAGTGATGAAAATATACTCGATATCAACACACCTGTTCAATTCAACAATGATATATCTGATTATGAGCTGCACGCACATCAATCATTCGGATCAAATAATTTCGAGAATAGTGATGAAATAAGAATATCAATACAAAATCAAGACTTGTTTGCTTTACCATCAAAAAGTTATTTACATATAAGTGGAAAATTATCAAAAAAAGTAAATGATAAAGATCAACGTCAAGGTCAAGGTCAACAAGTAGATCCTGTTATAAGATTGGTGAATAATGCAATATGTTTTTTATTTGATGAAATACGTTATGAATTGAATGGGGTTTTAGTTGATAAATCAAAAAATGTTGGTATAACATCCTCAATGAAAAATTTTTTCTCTCTAGATCACAGAATGAATTATGAAAACGAAGGATGGTTAGGACCTGATAATGATGATGTTAATAATAATATAAAGTTAACAAATGATGATAGATTTTTTGATGTATGTATACCTTTAAAAAGAATTTTCGGTTTTGCTGAAGATTATCAAAAAATAATTGTAAATATTGAACATGAATTAATTATGGTACGATCACGTTCTGATTTTAATGCAATGCTGTGTGTTGTTGGAAGTAATAATAGTACTTCATCATTTGATATAAAAATTTCGAAAATTGAATGGCTCGTACCATATTCAAAATTATCAAATAAGAATAAAATTGAGATAATGAAATATATACGAAAAGATCCTATGGGAACCATCTCTATGGGATTTTGAAATTGGCATTTATACGAATACCCATTGCCGCCAACTACAACGCATCATATATGGACTGTAAAAACTGCAACTCAACTGGAAAAGCCACGTTATGTTATTCTTGGTTTTCAAACAAGTAGAAAAAATAATTGGGATAAAGATATATCATATTTTGATCATTGTAAAATAACAAATGTTAAGCTATATCTAAATTCACAAAATTTTCCCTTATGGAAATTTGAATCTTGATATTGAAAAAAATCAATTTTCTATATTATATAATATGTATGCTAATTTTTCAGAGTCTTACTATGGCTTCAAGATAAATTTAATGTCAAAAGGAACTTTTATTACAAAAGCACCATTAATTGTGATTGATTGTAGTAAACAAAATGAGTTTTTAAAGACTGGGGCTGTTGATGTACGTTTAGAATTTGAATCGAAAGACAACTTTCCTGAAGGGACAACAGCATATTGCTTAATTTTACATGATAAAATAATTAAATATAGACCTATAAGTGGTTTAGTACATATATTGACTTAAATAAAATGTAACTTGAATAATAAGGTTTTTTGAAAGAATAAATAATAATAATAATAATACATAAACACTTTAAATTCAGTTTTGATTTTTCTATTCCTTCATTTATATACAGATAAATATTTTTTTTATTAATGGAAATTAGTTTTAATGTTTCAGTTCTTCTTTCATAATATTAATATCATCATAATTTATTATAGAGTCATCTAATGTTATTTCTTTTCTATTATTTTCACCAGTACAAACAATAGTTAAAACTCCTTTTTCAACTGCTTCATCCAACTCCTTGAATTCTTGTTCATCGCTGTTGAAATGTTCAGCATGTTTTTTTGGTAAATATACATAATATTGTCTATCAATTTCAGCTGTTAGTGCTGCACCAAACTTTAATACAATAAATTTTCTAACTTTTGTTATGTGGTAAACTGTATTATTTTGCAAATCATTCAAAGATCTACGTTGTTTGCCTTTGGAAAGTAATTTTGCTTTAGGAAAACCCATTTTTCTTTTATTCATAAATTCTTTCATTGAGTTTTCAAGCAATACTATTTTACTATTTCATTGTTTGAAAACAACAGATCTTGTGTTGTGTGATCAATCAAAAATTATTTCAATATTGATGCATTTAATTGTTGAATATTTTTCTTCTAATTCACTCGTATTTTCAGTAGCCGAAAACCATGATGATATGAATTTAGATTTATTCAAAAAAATTTCCCATGTATCTATTAGGAATAAAACTTCTTTTTTTGACATATTATCACAAATTTAAATAGTTATATCATTATCTTTTCCGAATCCAACACTTAAGATCTTTGTTTGTGACTCGTTAAGTACAATCATGTGTGCTAAGAGAAGATTACTAGTTGATATCATTAACTTTACTTATTAACTTGAGAAGGAAGATTCTTAGTTTCACTGCTAAAGAGCTCCTTCAGTCTTTTTAAAGAAAACTTTTTTGATGATAGACTTGAAAACACTGGTCTTTATACTAAAACATTCTTCCCCCACTATTATGTTAATCCTACCAACCGATTTTTCATTGGTTGAGTAGATATAAAAAATGGGAAGGAAACACGCTGTGGTTGGTTAGGTTAGGATTTAATAATTGAAAAATCTCCTGATTAAGAGAAAGTTTTTTCTCAGAATACATTCCAAATTTTGAACGAGTTTTAACATGTTTCATCATGTTTCATTTTCTCTTAAAATATAGAATTTATGGAAATTTACATAGGTTCAACTTATTTACAATATTACATTAAAAAAATTAAAAAGAAGAATTTTTATTATTTTAAATGTATATATTTATTTATCTTAAATTAACAAAACTGTTCTTCATTTATTCCTTTACATTTTAAACAATCTTTCATAGCAACATGAAGAAAAATACCACAATCATCAGTATCTTTATTTGAGTTATTTTGCAAAGGGTGTTTGCATTTTCTTAATCGAAAAATTGATGAGTTCATCTGCTGTTCTTCCGATAATCTCTCCCAGATTTCATCAATTTGATGCGATGCGAATTTTATAATTATCGGTAATGGAAGTGTTGTAATTTCTGCTTCAGCTAACTCGCTTATATTTTTTACAGCAGAAAAATGCGCTATGGATTTATATAAACTGGCTCTCATTGAAAAAGTCTTGCTATACCATGATTTATATCTTTGTGCATTTCCAACTGAACATTTATAATATGCATTATGCATATGCATTGAATCATGTTTCATAGCTGGATGATTAGATTCAAGTATTTTTATATCAGGACATCCCAAATCCTACAAGTTGAAAACTGTTGGTAAATTGTGAGAAAGTATAAGAGTCAACCACTTTCTTTCATCTTCTCCTTTGACGAATAAATGATTGAATTTTCCAATAATTTTTTCACTAATAATATTTGAATATAATAATAATATTAGTGTATTCTTCAGTGCCATCTTCCGATGATATTCCATGATGATATATTTCACAATTAGATACTTTTTCTTGATATTTTTCACTCAATGTTGCTCTATCAGATGGTAATTTAAATATTATTGCTTTTGGTTTCGATTTTGAACTTAATGGTTCAATGGCTAATTCTTTTAATACGAATAAACCTTGCTTTTCTTGAAACCCTTGAAAATCAATAAATGTATTTTTTTTTTTTTAAACTTTTTTATAGTATGTTTTCTCACTGAACTTTTGTGAATTTAACTAAAAATTTTGATGATGCACTCACTTAAATTGAATCATCCCCACTTTTCAAAGAACTACTAGCGCAATGGTTTAAAAAAATTGAACTTTAATATATAGCCGGGTCAGCTAGTATATATATATATATATATTTGAATTTAATCTATCAAAGATATTATTGACATTTCACGACATCTCCTGGAGTTTACGAATACCAAAAAAAATAAAAACTGCAGAAATTAAATAACCGAATATTAATGATACCGGCCAAGGTTTATTCGTGCTAACTCTTACAATTTTCTTTTTTTTCTTTCAAATAATAAACAATAAAGTTACTAGCAATCATAGCAGCCTCATTTGAACCGTTTTGCCGACGAACATCTTGGCCTTGATTATTGTTAAACGATCAAATGTTCATTTAAAAGTTGTAGTTGTTCATAAAATGTCAACCACCCATTTTTTATCAGTATTGGGACTGGATCATCCCAGTCACTTTTAATTTGCCATAATTGTTGCATAATAATTTCAGCTGTTATGACTACATGACCAAGTAGGCCTAGTGGATCAGAAATTTTTTCAATTTCAGAAAATAATATTCTCTTTGTTATTTTGTTGTGATTTATTGTTTTAACAGTATAAACAATTTTATCAGTATTAGACTTCCAATATGGTGAAAAACTTCTTAAGTTAGTTGATTGTCTGGTACCTCAGACATATGTTAGTAGAGTATCGGGAGATATAGCGTACCGCGCTATAAGCATAGGCCTGAGTGTGATCAAAAACTGGTTTGAGAGGTTCCCCTCCAGCCCTTCCGTGCCGTTTAGTGGTATGCGCGCGAACTCAAAACAACAAGGGTTAATGTATATATCTCTATGTATATTCAAATGTAGTACACAGCTGTTTCCAAATACTTTTATTAGAATTAAGTCATAGGAGCACTTGAAATAATTAAGTCATTATTTTATTATTTTATTTATTTATTTCATAATATATATACATTATTTTTTGATAAACACTTGCATTACGGAATAATTGGTTGAATGACACCTGGTACATCAACCCGACACATAATACACTTATCAATTGCTGGAGCACATTTCCTACATGTCACCATATGTAAACATGGAAGAAAAATGATAGACAAAGGTTCATTATAACATTATTTTACATGAAAATGATTCTTTTATTTTTTTTTCTTTCTTTTCTTTTTTTCTTTTATGTTTTTAAATTTTTTTTATTTCTTTTTCGGAATTTGAAAAATCATACTTTAAAGAATATTGTTGAACAAAATCATCTCCTTTAGTAAGTCGAAGAAAATAACATTCAGGAAAAAATCTAGCATGTTCTTCGCATGGATCTTCATAATCTTTCTAGTCTCGTATTCCATTTCCACAATGATGACAAATAACATAATCACCTATAGAGGTATAAAAAAAACCAGCTTCTGCCATAGATTCTTTTGACTGAGAAATATATTTTAGCCAATAATAAAATGATTTTAATCGTGACTCGTATGAGATATAATTTTTTTCAGCTGGAGGTGAACTTGCAATCGCCGTACAATGTGAAATAATTATAGGACTAGAATGTTCTTCCATTTCATTATCAATATAAAATTCCGCATAAAAAGCCTGATCTTCTTCTCTTGAAGTATCTGGAGTACGATATGAAGCACGAAATTCTTCTGGTAGATAGTGTGGGTCACCTTCTACAGGGATAAGTACTGGATTCACTCCACTAAGTACATTTCCGCAAGGTATATTTCTAATAAAGCGACAAGATGCTTTACAACGTTGATGATCTAGCCATGGATTGTCACTCCGCAGTCAATCACTTCTTTCAACACAACATTCGAAGCATCTTAGGTTAGAACCAAATCCTGTATAGTTAAAACCAGCAGCAGCAAATCTCACTGGGTCACAAATATCGACTAATAGTGAAGACTAATTTTTTTCTTCTATTATCTTCTTCACAATAAATATATTTATTATATTTAAGTTTTCTGTCATCTGACATGAACGACATTTTTAAAACTAATAACCAAAGTCGGAAACACATTTAAATATTCGAAAAGTAGTGAGACAACCCCTCCAGCTCATGCAATTGGAAAAAATGTTTTTTATCCAATATAAATTTTATTTAGAATAAAAAAAATTAAGGTAGTTAAGGTAGTTATGAAAAATTAACATAAGATTTTTTTCTTTTTTTATTTTTATTTATTTATTCAAAATTCAATTACAATATTGTATTTTCGAACCACTATTCGTAAGAACATGAAAGTTTTTTTTATGTTTATATTTTTTACGTCTACTAACAATTTTTTTGAACACTTTTATTATGCATCGGTCGTTCCATTCAGGATCATTCGTAAAAAGTCGCTGAAATCCATTGAGCCTCCTACCATAATAACACCTGGCGTGTACTATCAATTGCAATAATATTGCCAAATTCTGCGTATACAATACAATTTATCGTCTGCGCAAGCGTCTGACTAAAATGTAACTCAATTCTTAAACTTCAATTTTTATTGAATTCCTGTACAAACTATCATTAGCTGAAAGATTTGGTGTTATATCATATACAAATAAAGTATAACCTTTATTAAAACTAGTACGAGAAATTTTCATCCCATGATCAGCAAAATGTATCCCAGTACCGGAAAATAATGTATGATATGCTTCGGCATCATGAATATTTCCAGTAAAACTTGGTCATAATGCTTTACCTCCTACTCGATTTCCATCAATATATAAAGCCAAAAAATTTAAATCAAAATGTTGAAAATTAAATGGATTCTTTTTTCTATGTCCATTAAATGATTTATTGTCCACAAAACCAACTACAATTCTTTTAGGTAAATTACCCAATATAATATTGTCAAGAGTATTTGATAATATACCTTGAGCTGATATAAAACTTTTTACTTCTACTCTAGTTAACGGATATTTTGCAGTTGTTTTCGTTAATGGTTTTGCATGCTTCACAAGTACACTCGGATTAAGTTTTGCACGTCGTATTATAAGTGTAGCTTCTAAAATATGTACTTTATAGTCACCAGCATCTGAATTATCGATTAAACAAAATTCATTTTTAGATCGTGTAAGAGTTATTTTCATCTCAACACCATTTAATAAAAATTTATTTTTTTTGAATACATCAACATGTAAATGACCAAGCCCTTCAAATTGACTTCCTTCATTTGTAAAAGATGTTCTATCTTGTAACCCTTTATTTTGTATAGCTGCAGCAGCTCCAACAGGTGAATCCATACAACCTGGTGTATCTAAAAACCATAACCCTAATTGAAGATGGCTATTTGTTGCATCTGTTCCCTAATTCAAAAAAGTTTCAATATATGCACGATATGGATAAGAACTATTTGATCCAGAAACAGATTTCTGATTAAATAATACATCACATTGACTTATCATTGAATGCAAAAAATTATTTGTCACTCCTACAGCATCACCAGCTGGAGCTGTCCCATCAGCTTTTGTAATTTTACATCTTACTTTTAACATAGTATGAGCCAAGTCTATATATTCTTATAATAAACCCAGTGAGATTCTTCAACTGTAGTCTGAGTAGGAGGTAATGTAAATAAATATTATTATTTTTTAAATCTACATTAGTACGACGCATTCTCACAAACTCACATTCCCACATAATTATCAACTCATATCCCATATGTCGAAAATATGCATTTATACATTCAGTACTTTCACGTCGTGATCTAAGAGTTGTATTATCACCTAAATCAGCATCTACATTTTTAATTAATTCTAAACAATCACAACCATAATAATAATAACCTAAAAAAGAGTATATAGTACGCCCATCTTCTGAAATACCATCAACTAGGTAACGACCCACCCGCTGTTCACGCCCTCTACCGGCATGCCGTAATTTGACCCCTTCAGAATGTTCAAGCCATAACAACCATTGAATAGCAATGCTAGATTGATTATCTACTAAACGGTAACCATTTTTAGGAATAATGGCTATTTCGTTTTGTTTTAAATAATTTCTTCGGTAGATTAATAAACTAGTTGATGCTGACGTCAGAGCTTCAGTAAATGGACATACGTTACCCACTTGCATCATTAATTTTCTGTACGTTATACAAGCCCTCTTGAGTCACTCTACATCAGATTTACAATAAATCGCCATTTCTTTTTTGAAATCAAACAGAGGGCCTCGCAAGCGTTCGGCATACCATCTATCAAATTCTTGTTGTTTTTCTATAGTCAATGCTCGTACTCCAAAATCTTCTTTAGGTGGTAAAGGGCCAATATAATTTTGATTTTCAGGTCTATTGAAGAAAAATGGAAAGAACCCTTTTGTTAGTTCTTTAATCCCGAAAGCTTTTGGTAATGCTGATAATGGCATGAAAAAATAATTCAAAGAGTCAATGAATTTAACGTTAGCAAAAGATATCAAAGTTAGTCTTGTGCCTTTGACAATTGTTTCAATGTTCGATATTGGTACTTTTTTAATTATTGCACGTGAAACAAATTGTGCATCATAACCTCCACCATTATGGGCTATGCAAATTAACTTTGAATATCTTGACTTAGACTTCAAAACTAAATCAACAAAGTGTGTCATCGCAAACATAAATATAAATCATCAGATTTAAGTTTTAATGTGCCTTGAGCCTTTTTCACTAGACACTTTGGTGCACTGCCACCTATCGATGATTTCAACACTGCCAAATCTATAGTGAATAAATCGTTTGCTTGTATCGGATCATTACTTTGACAAATACTACCAACAATCTCCCATAAGCGCTCAAATGTAAAATTTTTTATTGGTGTTAAATGTGTGTGGGCTTCTGAGTTCATAGTCGGTGTTTTAAAACTGAGAATAATTCTATCACGGTCATTATTAGAGTAATTTTTAATTATATCAAAAACTTCTGAAAATGCTTTTTCAACCCATTTTTCAGCTAATGTATTTTCAGGTATATTTTTCACTTTAAAGTTTATTAAATGTTTATTTAAATTATATTTTGGTACACTTGTCTGTGATTCATCAACAATGTCAATGCGTTGGAGGGTACTTGTATTATTATTATCACTATTATCACCACCACCCCCAGTCTGTAATACTTGATCAAGTATATGTTGATCAAGTCTTGCAGTAATTAGTTGATTCACTTTATTATTATCGAGCAAATTATCAAGAAAACCAAGCTCAACTCTATCACTTATACCATCTATGAAATTATTATTATTATTATTATCGTCTGCATTCTGTAATACTTGATCAACCACGTGTTGATCTATCGGTGCAGTCACTACTTGATCAGCTCGAGAATTATCGACGAGACTATCAAGAAAATCAAACCCGAAACTAGCACTAAAATCATCACCAGGAAAATTCGCCATTTTTCTTTTTCTTTCCACCCGGTTATTTTTTCAAAAATGCAAGTGAAACGTTCAACGCTCAAAGTGCAACTAATTATTTTTCATCTACCTCAAAAAATGCACCCTCAAAAGTAGAAAAGAGAAAACTGGTTATCGAAAAAATAATTACCCCCTAGAGGGGCAAGAAAAATTTTGTTGACTGACTTCGTCATTCTCGATTGTTAATAAAAACAAAAAATAATAATAATAAGACTTAAAATTTCTATAATAAATTTTTTAAATAGTTGGGAAAATAAAGGATATTTCAAACACGGGTTAAAATTTTTTTTTTTTTTATTTATTCATTTATTTTGTTATTATTATTATCTATCACTTCTGCACATTTTATACAATGGAAAAATTCATTTAATTTTAAATATTCTCCACCACATAAATCGCAAGAATACATTGTTTTATTTTTTACATATTCTAGTTTTTTATTTTCTATATTATTGAGGTGTTTTTGTAATTTTAAAATTTCAATGCGTAGAGTTTCTGCAACTACATCTTCACCTATTTGTTGTTGTTGTTGTTGTTCTGGTGATGGCGCTGGCGACGGTGGTGGTGGTTGTGCGCGTGGAAGTCCTACTAAACACCATACTTCATGGCAACTCCTACACATTTGTGCCGTTGGGACCTCTGTCCGCTTTCCACACCCGGGATAAAGACAAGGCCCGCAACCATCTTCACCATACACGGAGCCACCTACCAATCCGATAGAGGTCCCTGGTAATGGCTGGTACTGATTCTCATTATCATATTTTTCTGCCATACTTGGGGCTTTTGTAGACACTTCAGTATCCGTATCAGTAGATGATGATGATGATGTTGATGATGATGATGATGATGTTGATGATGATGATGATGATGATGTTGTTGATGATTGACTAGACGTGTATATTTAAACAAAAATATATCATCATTATTATTGCCATTTTTTCTTTATAATTAAAAATTTATTTTTATTTACCTTCTGATATTTTTATCATTTTTTTTTTCCCATGCGCCAACTTTGGTTTATTTTCTGGTACGCCATCTAAAAAATATTATTATTATTATTATTTTTTTTTATATTTTAAAAATTTTTAAGTATTATTGATCATATTATTATTATTTACCTTGGTGGTTTGGTGTTATTTTCCATCTCCTGTTGTTTTCACAATCTATCTCGACAGGGCCAACTACTACAGGTGAATTTTCATCTTTTCTAATTTTCGGTAATGGCCGGTCATCTTTTGGCGCCACTGGTGGTTCACAATAAGCTGGTATTTCTGAAATATTATTATTATTTTATTTATTTATTTATTATGATTATTATTGTAATAATAATAATAATTATTATTATTATTTACCTTGTATATCCGAATGAGTTACTTTTTGTAAGACTGAAATATAAAATATTATTATTCTTACATATTCTTTATTAAATAATTAGTATAATAATAATAATAATAATTTTTTTTTTTTTTTTACCCTCCAGTAGATCGTTGAGGTCATCTTCATCGAAGGTCTGAGGTTCTATGTTATTGTTGTTCACATCTAACTCACCCTGTTCGGTAGCCGTGTCTCCAGACTTTTCATTTGACACTTCTTCTTCTTCTACTCCACCGGGGACAATGTTTATGTTTACAAACTGGCAGACAGCTGTGCCCGCAGTCTCTTCTTTTGACTCTATTTCTCCACTATTTTCATTATTATTGCCATCCCCATGTTTTTCTTCGCTTTCTTCTTCTTTTTGCACGATTTCTTCACTGTTTTTATTATTGTCATCATCATTTGTACACATCTCAATATCTAAAAAATTTTTATCATTATTATTATTATTATCAAAATTACTATATTTATTATTTATAAAATAAACTTACCCATAAAAATACTGTCATCTTGATCGTCCTTCAAAAAATCTTGAATATATTTCGGTGTACGCACTTCTTCTTCATACTCTATATATTTCGAAATTGGCACACACTTTTCAATATCCATTTTCGCTAAAACTTTTTTTTTCAAAATCTCTAACCTATTACTTAAATCTTTATGTTTTTTTATGTCAAATTTTTCAATCGCCTCACTCATAAAATTATCCCTTAGAAAATTTTTTAAATTCTCTTTTTGTCCCTGAAATTTTATTTCACATAATTTGACCCATTGATGACGTGTGAGTGCTTGCATTTTTATTTTATTTAACTCGAGTAATAATTCCGGATAACACTCTATATTTTTCAACCACTCAATTTCATCACACATTGATTTTTCAAACTTTTTTAATATTTCATTATAACCATGTAACTTAAATTTTTTGTACAAAACACTACAAATTTCTTCTTCGCACACACGTTTCATCTTGATTTTTTTTTTTCACTTACGACCGGGTGAACACGAGCAAATTGATGTTGACTGATAGAAGTCAAGAAAACTTTTGACCATCAAACTCGGAAAATTTTGGCAATGCGAATATTCAACACCCCCATAAAAACTCTGACCAATAGAAGAATTAGTTAATAAAAATAAAAAAGGAGTCGGAGTAATTTTTAAATTTTCTAAAATTTTCTAAAATTTTTTTAAACATCATTAATTATTTCAATTGATAATAGTATTGAACATCAAAGAAGTAACAGCATGATCATTTTAGTAAAGTAAGTAAAGAGAAAAAAAAAAAAATCCTTCATGCTAAATTAAAAAAGTAATTTAACAAATAAAAATAAAAATCGAAAATCATTTAAAATACCCCCCCGTTTTAATCTCTTAGTGTACCGCGCGAACAATTGATTTAAATTTTTAGTCAAATAACGAAAAGTGAAAATAATGAAAAAATTAGAAAGAAAAATTCCCATCGTTTTACCTTCATGCTTCATTAAGAAAAAATTTAAGAAATATAAATGAAATAGAGATCAAAAAAGTGAAATCAAAAGAAGAATAATAAAATAAATAAACATCAAAAGATAGAGTATAAATCAAGAAGAATAATGAAATAAATAAAAATCAAAAAGAAAAAACTGAAAATCAAAAAATCTGTAAATTCTTTCTGCATGCACCTACCGGCTATTCACCTCAAACGGATTTCACCACACAATTGAATCCATCTGTTGTAATCCCTTTTTTCTCGCTTGACCTCGTACCCCAAAATATTTTACCCTGTATCTTCAACCTTGTGTCCTGTTATTTTCTTTATTTTATTTATTTATTTTATCTTTTTGATTTTCAGTTTTCTTTTCGATTTTTATTTATTTTATTATTCTTCTTTTGATTTTTATTTTTTTCTCTCTCACACCTACAGATTTTATTTTTTCTATTATACTTTTTCTTTTGTAACAAAAAAAATTTATTTTACTTTTTTGATTTTAATTTTTATATTTATTTTATGCTTTGTTATTGTTTTCTCTCACTCGCACCTATACTATATATATCCCTATGCTATATCCCCTATACTATATACTGTATACCTATACTATATACCTACACTCATCCTGTCTCTCTCGCACCCATACCCCTATATACCCCTATACCCTATACCCCTATACACTGTATACATCGAGGGAGGGGGAGGGGAGCAATTCCAGGAAAGTTCCAGTTAGAGCCTCCTTCTACTAGTATAAAAGTTAACCACTTTTTTTTATCTACCCCTCTGACGAACAAATAATTAAATTTTCCAATGATTTCTTCACTAATGATATTTGAAAGATTGGTGTATTCTTCAGGACCATTTTCCCATGATATTCCATGATGATATATTTTACAATTCGATACTTTTCGCTAAATGATGCTTTATCACATGGTGGATCCAGTATCTTGATCAGGATTGGATCCAGTATCTTGATCTTATCTGGATCATGTATCCTGATCCGTTATGGATCATGTATCTTTACGCTATCCTGAAGGTAATCTCAAGGAAGCTGGATCCGATCTCGATCCAAACCCTACGAAAAAACATTACATCTGGATCCGATTCAGATCCTATCGCCTAACCAGGACTTGATCCAGTATCCTGATCCGTTCCGGATCATGTATCTTTACTCTTTCCTGACGTTAACATCAGGCTAGCATGATCCGATCCTGATCCGAACCCTACGAACAAACATTACATCTGGATCCGATTCAGATCCAGATGCCTGATCCAGGCTGGATTTGAAATCAGGTTACCCTGATCCGATCCTGATCCGATCCCTATCAGATTTTCTACTCGGGTACGAGCGCAATGGTTTAAAAAAGTCAAACTTCAATATCAAATGATTTAAGTTAACATTTTCAAGCAAGAATAATAATAATGAATAGAAGAATTTATATACCCTTTTTAAAATTTGTTTCAATGGTGTAACTTCAATGGTGTAAGGTTCTTGAATGATAATGTCATAATTTCATTTTTCTTACTACGGAAATCATTAATTGTAGATATAACGATCATATGTTGACAAAGTAGGCCTGAGCCTTAATGGTTGAGTGGGTAGCACATTAAACTTCTAGCAAGGAGAAACAGGTTCGAATCTTGGTTGAGGAAAAAATTTTTTTCTTTAAAGTAACAGAAATATAGTAGCAGTTTCATTCAAAAAGTAAAGATGGCAGCACAGGTATTCAAAATGTGGTGTGGTACCACAATTTTTACCAGAATATCACTAAATTATTCCAAGTCAAATTGTTATTTTAATTCAGTTAAAATTTAAAGATTTTATTTTTGTATTTATTCAATGATAAAATATAATTAAATATATATTTATATTATTGTTGTTTCATATTCTTTATTTAATTTATTTATAAAATTTAAATTAATTTATTCACAGAAATAATTTTAGTTTGAAGCAGAGATGTTTATTGTTCCATTCTTTATTTTAGACTGAAGATACATATTATACATTGCGTTTAATTTTCTTTGTTTCTTTGTTAAAGAAAATTCATCGTTTTTATTTTATTTTACAAAGGAAAATTTAAAAAAAGGGGAAAAGACAAAGGTATAGGAAACTATATTCAAAGGGAAAAAGAAATAATGATAATGATTTAAATTTTACATTTTATTTCTTTTTAAATATTGCCTGTGTGTGCTTGAATGTGTATGAATTTACCAATGCGCATGCGCCGCTGTTGCGAGCGCCACGCACAAATATGGAAGCTTTTATTTATTATTATTATTATTTTATTTTCAAAACATAACCCAACATACATAACCTTACTAAGATATGTCAAAATTTTATAAACAAATGCGAGTGCGCATGCGTTGTTGTTGCAAGCGCCACACTACTCCCTCCTAAGTCGCTTTTCACCTGGTGAAAAAGTGACGTTTCTGCGTTTGTATGTTTTTGTTGGTGGATCCATGGATGAGCCCCATTGATGTTGTTGTATTTGTTGTGTTGGATTGTCATCAAAAGTATTATCCAAGTCTGTATCATTTTTGTTTATGTATGCTGGTTTCAGCCTTTGAATTGATATATTTTTGTTTATACCATTTATGTTTACTTCATAGATATTGTTTGATACTCTTTGTACCACTTTGAAAGGACCTGTATATGGTGTCTCCAAAGGAGCTTTGGTATTATCAGATCTGATGAACACGTGTGAACATATATTTATATCCTTCAATATGAACATTCTACTTTTATTGTGGTGAGCAGTTGGTGTTGGTATTAAAGCTCTCATTATTTCTCTGTGTTGTTCCAGGAATATTTGTGGTTTGATTGATGTATGATTTGTTAGAAAAAATTCATCTGGTAGTCTGAGACCAATACCATATACTAGTTCAGCAGGTGTTGCTTGTATGTCTTCTTTAAAACTCATACGTAGTCCCAACATCACAGTGGATAATGTATCAAGCCATGGTTGTGGTGAACACATTAATGCTGCTTTCAAAGTCCTGTGCCATCTTTCAACTAGTCCATTTGATTGTGGGTGATATGGTGTTGTTTTATTTTTACGAGCACCAATAAATTTAGCAAGAGCTTGAAATAGAGCAGACTCAAACTGTGTCCCTTGGTCAGATGTGATGGTGATAGGAGTTCCAAACTGGGCTATCCAGTGATCAAATAGTGCTGTTGGAATGGTTTCAGCTGGGATATTTTTGAGTGGTACAGCCACTGGCCATCTTGTAAACCTGTCAATGATGATTAGACAATATTGATAACCATTGACATTGGGTAACATTATGATGTCAATGTGGATATGACTGAAACGATCATCTGGTACTGCTATTTTCTCTGAACTAGGTTTGTTATGTCGTTGGACTTTTGCCCTTTGACATTTGATGCATTCTTTTGCCCATTTTACCACATCCTTCTTGATTGATGGCCACACAAATTTTTCTCTCAATGTTTTAGATGTGTTCCTGATGCTTGGATGTGAGAGGTTATGTACTACTTGGAATGCTGAATGTCTAAGTGTTTTTGGTAAGTATGGCCTGATGATGTTGTTATTTATGTCACAAAATATCTTGATGTTATTGTCCAAGGACAATTCATGTAGTTTTAATGAAGTTGAACCATCGATCATGCTTTGTAACTCAGTATCATTTGTTTGTGCTTCATGGATTGTCTGAGTATCAAGTTTTGTTGGCATTGCGATGGTGTTGATACGTGATAAAGCATCAGCTACGACGTTGTCTTCTCCTTTTACGTAAATTATATCGTTTGTAAATTGAGATATGTAGTCTATTTGTCTTATTTGACGTTTTGATGCTTTGTCCAGCTTCTTGCTGAACATATGGATAAGTGGCTTGTGATCTGTCTTGATTTTAAAAGGACGATATTCCAGTAAATGTTTGAAATGTTTAATTGCAGAAAAGACAGCTAACAGTTCCCTATCATATGTACTGTATCTTTTTTCAGCATCACTTAGCTTCCTCGAGAAGAAACCAATTGGTACCCAATTGTTATCATCATCCAGCTGTTCTAACGATGCTCCAATTGCTGTTGTTGATGCATCAGTGTTGAGGATTACTAGTGCTGTTCGTGATGGAAATGATAGTCGTGTGATATCAGCTAGACATTTTTTACACTCTTCAAAGGCTTTGTTTGATGTATCAGTTCATTCAATTTTTCTTTTATCATTTTCTTTGCATTTTTCAAATAATTATTCAATGGCAATAACATATGAGCTGCTTGTGGTATACATCTCCTGTAATAATTTATCATGCCAAGGAATCTACGAAGTTCCATGATGTTTTCTGGTTTATTATAATTAATTATTTTGTCCAGTTGGTTCTTCATAGGTGTAAAACCATTCTGGTTGATTGTATAGCCAAGGAAGTTAACCTCTTGTTTGCCAAATTGGCATTTGTTTATATTAATAGTCAGATAGTGTTGTTTTAATCTGTTGAATACTTCTTTTAGATGCTGTTGATGTTCTTCAGGGTTTTCTGATGACACCAGTATGTCGTCAATATACACAAAAACGTATGGTAAATCCCTGAAGACTAAATGAATGTATCAACATGCGTTGTTGTTGCAAGCGCCACAAAAAATTGAAGATGGCGGAATTCAAAATATAAAAGGGCGGGAATCTAAAATTAAAGATAGGAGCGGAATAATAATAATAATAATATTTATAATCACGACACCTCTTTCCTCGCCTCGTGGACCCTCGTGGACTTTCGAATCACACCCCGGAAAAACCACGAATTGAAGACCTCTGCGGTTATCAAACCGTAGATTAAACCGCGGCAAAGTGGTACCGAGACGTAGTTCGACGGACTTTATTCCCACGACTGTTTTCCCATTGACATTGTACCGTCGAACTATCACCCCACCTATTGTAGTATTTACGGACTCTCAGCCAACGACGACTTTCTCCCCATAGACACTATATTTTTTTTACGGAGGCTAGAAGCCGAAAGGCTCAGTCGTAGTATTGGATTTATGTAGGAAAAAAAAAAAGTTCATAATTCGGCTTGAAATAAGCGTCTCTGAGAACTCTATTGCCCCTCATAGGAAAAAACATTATCTGTTCAGTCAATTTTTTGAAAAAGCTATTTTTGTGTCAAAAAAATGAAAAAAATTTTTTTTTTTTTTTTTTTCTGAAAAATACTGATTGTATAAAAAAAATTCATTTAAAAAAGTTGAAGAATTTTGAAAAACAATTATTTTAAGCCTAATATGAAATCTCTGTGACTATTATATATTGAGTTACAGCTTGTGCCGTTTTCATTTTTTCACATTAACAATAACGCGTGATTAAATGGTGATAGAAAGTTCGTATTACCCTCGAAACATGTGTATTCAGAATATCTATCGCCTCTTTTAACAAGTTTTGATCTATGAATTATATTTTCCAAGAAAAATGGAAAAAACCGACTTTTTTTTTTTTTCGAATTTAATTTCTAGAGGATAAAAAAAAAGTGACTAAACAGCTAATTCTCTTCCCTATAAGGGGCGATATAGTTTCAATAGCCGCATTGTTTAAGCCAAATACAAAGTCTCTACTACAATTTTTTCAAAAGTTATGGCTTTTCTAATTTTCTAGTAATTTATTGAAAAAGCTCTATCTTTTGAAAAATTGTTATAAATAAAGAGTATGTGTGGTGAAGTTCTACAACTTTCATTCGAAACATTTTTCAAAAAAAATTATATTTTTCAAAAAAAAATAGAAAATAAAATTTTTGTCATTTTTTTTTCAAGAATAGAAAAAAATTGGCTATTAGAATCAGAATGTACTCCTCTCCCCAGGGGGGATAGAATTTTAAAAAACACGTTTTTTGAGCCCAATTTGAAGTCATTCCATTGATTTTATCAAAAGTTATAGCTTGCCTCAACTCTACGGAGGCGCCGAATGGCTTAGACGTAGTATTGGATTTATCTTCCAAAAAATAAAGTTCATAACTTACGAAATAATTTCCGTAAAGACTTCGGATTTGGCCTAAAATAAGGGTCTCTGGAAACTCCATCGCCCCTCATAGAAAAAAACATTATTTATTATAAAATTATAATTTTCCTCATTTATTATTATTTTATTGAATATTTAAATTTTCATGTTAAATATTTTTGTTTAATGATTTTATTGTTAATGAACAATTGAAATTTATTCAACAAATAAAATTCAACACGGCCCTAGCCGGAGTATTGCAAATTTTTAATTTTCAAAGGCTACACGCCCCAACAAACGTTACCAGATATTTTTGTTTTATTAAATCTAGGGTGCGGTCGTCAATACACTCGCATAAACAATTGGACTATTCGTCTATTTTACCTTCCTTTGCTTTTATTTAAACCTTCATGATACCCGACCTGTCCGCGAACGTCGCGATCACGCACAGAGGCAGTTTCATAGTTTATTCCGGTTCACAAAAGTGTTTACCGAAGCATCCAAATCTCAGCATCCATATAGTATATGGCTTGCTGTCTCCTCCATCCCCTCGTCGTATTTGTGACAGGTTCCTGGTGGAAAAAATCTCTCCGGATTTTCTCTGGGCAATCACTGGATTTCTCCAGATTTCTACGTCATTAGGACTTCCGGAGTTTTTTCCGGATATCTTCGGATTTTTTATAAAAAAATCTCGAGAATGCTCAGTAAATATCTTCTCGGACTTTTCTCTGAAATAAACTTTATTTTCAAAAAGCTCAATTCGGTAGAAAATTGGAGCGATTACAGACACATCCGGAGATTATTTCGAAGAAAATAATTAGTAAAGTTTAGACTATTTATTTTGAAAACTTAAAAGATCGATTTTTTTCAAAAAATAATCGATATATCGTTTTTTTGATAGACAAATTTTATTTTTATTTTTTTTTTTTCAGTCTAAAAAATATATTTAAATTTTAAAAAATTAAATTCAAAATTTTGCAAAATCTTAAATAAAAAAAAAAAAATACTTCGCGTATAATGCCCACTCCAATTTTATGAAAAATGTTCATCAATTTCATCATAGAATCTGCATAAAATTTTTCATCAAAATAAAAACGGGCAAAATGGTACTTACCTCTTGAGACGAATTACTAAAGTCGAGAGGGAGGGGCAGGTGGCGCTGCGGAAAATCTAAAAAAATTAAAATGAGCTTTTGGGACCTTATATATAAAGAAATTATTAACTATGAAATTTTCTGAAGATAGAAGGTTCTCAACTTGGTGAATTGAAAAAGCCCTCCCCATATATATATACATATGAATATGTAATATGAAAACAATATTTACATTCACATCTCAATAATTGAATAAAAACTATTTCCTGCTCAGGGACTTGATTTTCTGTATTCCATATTATTTTTGAATCTATTTCTTGTTCAAGCTTTATTTCAACAAAATAGAATAGACAATGAAAGTTTACCTATTGATATTTCACACATAAACTATCCTAGCATGACACCATTCATACTATTTTTTCAATTTATTTTTTTTTTTTTAAATTTCTGCGACAAATAACGGCTGATGCAAATCTTAAAAAAAATATTAAATCCGGAGAAAATCCGGAGAAATTTTTTTTTCACCAAGGTCTTCTCCGGAAATCTCAATTGCGAAGGAATCTGGAGAAGGTCGGGAGTTTTCCGGAGATAGTCGGGAGTTATCCGGTGACAGTCATTTGGAGAAAATCGGGAGAAATTTGGCAAGAACCCGAAGAAACCCGGAGAAATAATTTCCATCAAGGGTGTCATCTTGTACTAGCCCTATCTTTTTCAGATGTCCGTTGAGCTTGCAGTGTCCCGTTACTAGGCCCACCACTAGCCTCAACTGAGTCCTAGTCAAATTTAGTAGCTGTCGTGCTACCTTTCCGTCAGGTTCCCCTAGAAAACAGTGAGTCTGCCTTGCTTTGGGCTCTTCTCAATAATCTCTTGTGCACCCTGTCATAATAAGCGTGAATCTTCGATTTAACAAAGCAATCCGCAATACTTACAACCGGACCCGGCCCATAGAATTTCTTAGCTCAACCCCTTTGTGCCAGTTCGTCAGCTGTCTCATTTTATAAGATACCTGAATGTCCTCGTATCCATAGGAAAGTGACCTTATTACGCAATGCCAGCTCTCCCAGCTTCTGCCGTCATTCTCTCACCAAGGTCGATTTGTTCACTAGCTCATCCAACCCCATTAACGATGCTTGACTATCGGAACAGATACAAATCCTTTTATTTCTATAGCCACGCTCCTGATTCATCAGTAGAAGGAGTTTCTCACTGCGTCTTTCTTGGAATTGTTTCCCTCCCCCTTCCCTCCATGTATATAGGGTATAGAGGTATATAGTGTAGGTGCGAGAGAGACAGGTATATAGAATAGGCATATAGTATAGGTAGTATAGCATAGCATAGGGATATATATGTATAGTGTAGGTGCGAGAGAGAAAAAACAATAAGAAAACCAACAATAAAAAGTGAAAAAATTGAAATGAAAAATAAAATCTGTAGGTGCGAGAGAAAAAAACAATAACAAAACCAACAATAACTTTTCAAATAATAATAATAATAACAATAATAATAACAATAATAATAATAATAATAAATTTTAAATAATAATAATAAAAAAAAAAAATAAAATAAAATAATTTTTTCGAAATTAAAAATAATAATAAAAATAAACTTTTTTTAAAAACATAAACAAAAAAAAAACGAAATGAAAATATTTTTTTTTTATCAAAATAAAAAATATAAAAACTTTATTCGAAAACTTTTCAGAAAAACTTTTTAAAAAAAGAAATGAAAAATAAAAAACAAAACTATATTTACAAATCAGAATCAAAATAAAAAAAAAAAAATCTGTCAAGCAGACTTAAGTCTTAGACACAAAACTAAAACTCGGAAAAGTGTAGTGTGCGCGAGATGTTTTATACTCGAGGTATTATACTTTGAGTTTTATACCAAATGCCTTATAGTTTTAGACATATTTTTTTTTCTAATTTTTTTTTAAATATAAATAATTATTTAAATGATATAATCTAAAATAAATTATTCGAGATAACTTTTTTTTATATTTTTTGTAAATCTTTATTTTCAAAATGAGTTTCATCTACACCTTCTTCAATTGTTGTATCATTTATTATTGTCGTACGTATACGTAAATATTCTAGTACAATAAAGTCATTATTTTTCTTAATGAATTCATTTTTATTTATGACCCAATTTTTTATTTGGCGGCCGACCTTTACAGCACATACAGCTTCACGTTGTAGACCGTGGTGTATGCAAGTTGTTAACAATGGTGTTTGTTTAATAAATGCTGGCCAGAGGGCATGTTTAGAAACATCCCTGATCGGTGTACATAATACTTTTTCTAGAAATTCACATGATTCATTACCAGCACTTAAAATAAGACGACTTTTTGATGCAATGTCTCTTAAAACTTTGACGACACGAGATTCTTCAGATTCACTATCAAACCAGTTCAGTTTTAATTTACGTATACGATCTAGGTTTTCGTATCGGCCATAGACTGAGAGGTCTGTGAAGTCACAAGGTGGCGTTACAACCCAATGCCCAGTAATATTTTCATTTATCCCAAAAAGTGCAATTTCTTTTGGCGAAAAAGTTAAGTCTTTTCCAACAAAACCAAGAACAGCGATAGCAACGTCCATGTCGGTAATCAAATGAAGACTGATTTTTTTTTTTCAAAAATATATTTTGTTAAAATTAAATTATTATCATTATTATTATTATTATTATTATTATTATTATTATTATTATTATTATTATTATTATTATTATTATTATTATTATTATTATTATTATTATTATTATTATTATTATTATTATTATTATTATTATTATTATTATTATTATTATTATTATTATTATTATTATTATTATTATTATTATTATTATTATTATTATTATTATTATTATTATTATTATTATTATTATTATTATTATCATTACTATTGGTGGAGAGGGAAAAAATATTTTTATTAGTCAAATAATTTTTTTCATTTCATTTTTGTTCTTTATTTATTCTTAAATTACAATTAATTATTATTATTATAAAAATTTATTATTACAAAAATTTTTTTCTTTTTTCTATTTATTATTATTACAAAAATTTATTTATTTTTTGTTTACTCCTCATCTAAAAAGTCATGTTCATTAGAATAATGTATATAATGAATTGGTGTAGGTCTCCGATATTTTTGAGGATTCAAAGTATTAGGTGCTGTGTCCGGATAAATATAGTCATATAATCGATCAAAATTCTCGATTACAATATCTGTATAAAATAATGGTAGTATTGGATGACGTTGGTATGGCCCACCACTTTCCTTGTTGATTCTGTCTTCTACTATTGTTGCACTCATCACAGAAACTAAATATCTTTGAAGTGTTTCTTGATGAATCCGTACAGCAGTAAAAGTCTCTCGTAGATATTGTAAAGTATATCGTGTGTAAATTTCTAAAGAATAACTTTGCAGCACGTTTTCACAATAATCAGTCCAGGGCGAAAGGTCCACCAACCTCTTGAAAGTGTCTTTCATAAACAATAATCGAATATTTCCTTGCTCAAACAGAATACCCCGCTCATCACGGTCGTCATTTTTTGGACAAAATTTTACAACAAAATCACCAATCTGTATCGGAGTGTTATATTTTAGTTTTTGTCTTTCTTCTGATTCTAAATCGTCGAAATAATGTGAAAATGATTCCATTCTTTTTACTAATGCATTCCACTGTAGTTTTTTACACAGAAAAATACTTTTTTTGTTGTTATTACTAATAATTTGTACAACAACCAACACACAGCGATTTTGTGGCTGATTTGTTAAGATCACATGTATGAGGTAAAAGAAGAGCAAGTCTGTACTGAGCCATGATGAATAACTGATTTGAAAACTTTTTTTTCTGGTCTTTATATACTTTTTCTTTTGGGGAATAATGGTGGGAGAGATTTTTACTTAGTATACTTCCCCAGTATTTGGGGTGTAAGTTGGTTCAGGGACATCAACTTTCATCTCATTGAATTTTCTTATTTTTTTTCTCATTGTATTGATAAAATTTAATGTTGGTTGTTCTAAAATATGATACAACAGAACCAGACCTAATTATATTTGACCGAGTGAAATTTTGATCTGTGTATCACGACTGTTTTTTTCCATAGTCAAAGAAAATTTCAAATGATTTATTGTCTTTACAATTTCTTTGAGACTTATAGTTTTTAAGTTAATAATTATTTTTTCCATTTCAAAGACAGTAGCTTTATTAATACCTTCCACTAAATTTAAAAATCCATATTGACTTGTAAAAGGTGTTGTTTCATAATTATTTTGCTGAATACTAGGGACTCCAAGTAATGCCGTCGAGTCAACACGGGCCACACAACCCTCAGGAACTGTTATAATCCCGGTATAATTTACCTTATAAGATTTAATATGATCTCCACAAATTAAACGCATTTCTTGATCTTCAGCCATAGTATATAACCATTTTTTATTATATAATTGAATAAAATGTGGTTGAGGATTTTCATAAAATTGGATATCGCAAGTTTCCATACTTTCTTTGTCACCAGTCATTATCACATCAATTTCACATGTATTTACAATTTTCTTATCTTCCAAAGGAAAAGAAGGAATACAAAAAGAGCTTGGTACTGTTGGTAAAAATTGACAAGAACGAATATTAATTTGTCAATTCATGAATATTAATCGAATATTTTAAAGAATATTGTTGAACAAAATCATCTCCTTTAGTAAGTCGAAGAAAATAACATTCAGGAAAAAATCTAGCATGTTCTTCCCATGGATCTTCATAATCTTTCCAGTCTCGTATTCCATTTCCACAATGATGACAAATAACATAATCACCTATAGAAGTATAAAAAAAGCCAGCTTCTGCCATAGATTCTTTTGACTGAGAAATATATTTTGGCCAATAATAAAATGATTTTAATCGTGACTCGTATGAGATATAATTTTTCTTAGCTGAAGGTGAACTTGCAATTGCCGTACAATGTGAAATAATTATAGGGCTAGAATGTTCTTCCATTTCATCATCAATTTAAAATTCCGCATAAAAAGTCCGATCTTCTTCTCTTGAACTATCTGGAGTACGATATGAAGCACGAAATTCTTCTGGTAGATAGTGTGGGTAACCTCCTACAGGGATGAGTACTGGATTCACTCTACTAGGTACATTTCCGCAACGTATATTTATAATAAAGCGACAAGATGTTTTACAACGTTGATGATCTAGCCATCGATTGTCACCCCGCATCCAATCACTTATTTCAACACAACATTCGAAGCATCTTAGGTTAGAACCAAATCCTGTATAGTTAAAACCAGCAGCAGCAAATCTCACTGGGTCACAAATATCGACTAATAGTGAAGACTAATTTTTTTCTTCTATTATCTTCTTCACAATAAATATATTTATTATATTTAAGTTTTCTGTCATCTGACATGAACGACATTTTTAAAACTAATAACCAAAGTCGGAAACACATTCAAATAACCGAAAAGTAGTGGGACAACCCCTCCAGCTCATGCAATTGGAAAAAATGTTTTTTATCCAATATAAATTTTATTTAGAATAAAAAAAATTAAGGTAGTTAAGGTAGTTATGAAAAATTAACATAAGATTTTTTTCTTTTTTTATTTTTATTTATTTATTCAAAATTCAATTACAATATTGTATTTTCGAACCACTACGGAATAGGATGCAAAGAAAAAAAAGACAATTACATACGCAATTACTAAAATTTTTGAATCAATCTCAAATCTTTTCCTAGAAATTTTTTATGGATAAATGCATCTAAAATTACGAGCAATTGAGTAATTGTACCAGTATGTAGTATTACCAGTATTGAGTAATTTTTCATTAGGAAACAACGAATTAATAATTTTAAACGCATTTTTCAATGTCCAACTGCTTCGGAGACAGATGTAATTGCATAAGTAATTATTTAAACAATAATCCTATGAGTAATTTATTTCGAGCGTTTTCTCCTTTATGTTATAAAGAAAAAAAACATTTCGAAAAAGTTCAGTATTAAAAGTTTATGCAGTTGTATATAACATTTTTAAATTAAATCAGTTATTTTCTTTTGTTATTTTTGAGGTTTAAATTTCGAGCTTTGTGATACAAATTAATACAAATTATTTTGCATCGGTAGCAATTTTTTTTTTCTCTTAGGTTATTCATATAAAATGGTCATATTTAAGCCTATACAACCCTTTAACTTCGGAGGCATAAATTTAAACAATAGTGGTACAAATAAGTTCAAATCATAACGCTTCTAAAATGTATTACAAAAACTTTTTCTAGGACATTCGCGAGTCAACTTCATATAGCTGTTGAAATCGAAATAAATGTTTTTTTTATTTAATTATTGAACAATTGAAATTTATTCAATAAATGAAATTCAACACAGCCCTAGCCGTAGTATTGAAAATTTTTAATATTCAAAGTGTATCACACCACGTATCCAAATATACCACAATAATTTCACAAGGGTTGTAAGGCCTTATGTTTGATACAGGGCTATCAAAGGATGTGGGATGATATGTTGGAGGATAAAATAATAGGAATAACACATAAATAAATCCAAAACACTGTGGCTTAAAATTTAACAATGTATTCACTTTATTTTAATAACTTATGAAATATAAAACTTATTTTATTTATCAATCTTGAGTTGACTCGAAAAGTGTTTTACAAGACAAACACTTACTATATTTTATTATATATAGATATATGAAGTACCCGTGTTACGCGTATCAGTAGTTAGAGATGTTACGTAAACGAGTGTTGTAAAGCAACTAACTTTTTAGTTTTTTGTAAAATTGTATAAAGTATAAAAAATGGGTGGGTTTTGTAAATAACTAGATTTTTTAATTGGTTAAAATAATTTTAAGAGAGGGTAGTATCTATGAGGAGGTGGATAAAAATTCAGACATAAATTGGGCCTTATGTGGTCCTTGGGGTGGCATAAAAATACCATGTGTGTATAAAAAATTAGAAATTTTTACGACTGGAAAGTCCAAGACGTTTTCATGAATTTATTTAATTTTAAATAGTTATAAATTTTAATTTTTATTGTTGCGTTTACGGTCATTCTGTGTATTAAAAAATTTTGCTGCAGTTGTGCACCAGATGTAAGATTTTACATATTTCTAGATAAAAATATTTGATTTTGTCATTTTGTTCTAACTTGAGAGAAACAAATAAAAAAAGGGAAACTTAATTTATTGTTTATTTTTTATGTTGGCCTATTTTTATGGTTTTTGCCAGATGAGAAAAGACGTGATTTTACTTAATGTATTTTTCAAGGTTTTCTTTTCTAAAATATATATAAAAAAGTACATATAAAAAAAAAATGTAGAAAAAATTGTAGGCCCAGAGAAGACCCGAATAACCGCTGTGTGACGACTCGGAACACAAAGGTAACGCGGGCTACACGCCCCAACAAACGTTACCAGATCTTTTTTTTTTTTTTCTTTTTTGGGCTTTTTTTAGAGCGTAGTTTGTTGCGTTGCGCGGTCATTTTTAATTTTTTATGAGGGGACACAACATCAAATGTTTTTAAGAAAGAGTAGGGCTAAGAACATTTGATAAATTGTATTTTAGTGTATTGATGCGCGTTGTTTGCTTTGTTTGGCGTTTGCGTTTAATTGTGACCATTGTCATTGGCAGGCATCTGTTATTGTGATTCTGTGTGATTAATAATAAAATGTATAAATTGATCAATACTAATTAACAATAATAATAATACTAATTGTTAATAGAAATTATTATTTGTGTAATAAGTGGTTATTTTTTACATCTTTCTCGAATATACTTCTACATTTGTATATTGAATGTGAGTATTATTATTTTAAATATATATATTTGATAAATATTTGATTGTTTGTTTATTGATTCATATATATATAGATTTTTAATTATTTTATAATTATTTTTTATAGATTTACGAAATGACATTAAAATTTTTGATAAATAAATATGGGAATAAAGAGCTGATTGTTGAAGGTTATATATATACTCGTCAGCGTGATGGCAAGAAAGAAATCACGTGGCGTCGTATAAAATATAATTCTCATCGTTGCATGGCCAAGGCTGATACAATGAGTGATACACGTAATGGTATGTCAATCTATTTTGTGTATTTGAATTAATTATTAAGGTCGAAAGTAAAGACAATTTCCCGTTATTATATTTTTGATTTTTTGGGCCTAAATGAAAGCCTGAATAATTATCTATTTTGATGAATTTTTTCGAAATTGAATTGAGTTTTGTTTTTAAGATAATTAATGTCAAAGTTGACAACTTTAACACACAGGGATAGGGATGGTAAACACATTTATGCTTGTAGCTGAAACAATATCTATTTTAAATCGCTAATTTTACTATCATTTTATACTCCTTTTTAATACGGATTTTTTAAGCCTATATAGAACCTTTTCTCCAGTGCGTTTCAATAGATATTCAAGTTTCGGTGATCGAATTTTTCTCAATTACAAGGCTCATAGCTGTCATCACAATTCTATCCGACCACCCTGCTGTTTACTCTCTTACTTATTCGTCGTGCTGTCTCATATTCTTCCAAGCACACAACTCAGTATACGTGATTGCAACGTTTCACGGTCATTTTTTTTTCGATTACGGTAGTATGGGTGTCTATGTGGATAGACGAAATTCCACACAACGAACAATAATTTAACAGTATAGCAAATAGATTTGGGAAGTTGGGGCACTAAAAATATTTTTTTTAAGTATAGGTAGATAGGGGCCCTCTCGGACCTAAACTTGGTCCACCTTTGGTTTTTACTTTTGACCTTAAGGTTGAATGTAAATATGAATCCCCTCTACTCGATTTTGCTAATTTTTCTTTTAATCGCAAGCTAGAATAATTCTCGATTTTTATCATTTTATACAATTTTTTCGTTCGTGAAATAAAGTTGACCGATTTAACACGGCCGTAAATTGAAAAACCCACGTTTTTATCTGTATCTGCAAACCCCTCTACTTGAAATTACTAAATTTGATTCAGATTTGTAGTTTTTTTAATTACGAAAACTTAAAAAAAAAATTCATCAATTTCGACCGTTTTTTGTAGAAGATATTCAATTGCAAATGATTAATTAACTTATAAATTTGTAGCGACCGGCTCGCTCACAATCACTATGTGGCAACGGTGTCTACTGTCTCACTTTCCTTCTCTCTTCTCCGTGTGTCGTTGTGAGCCACACTAACACACCAATAACATTCAAAGCAATTCAAATAGAAACATGTATTATAATTTATATAGACTAATTATTTATTTATATATTTATAAATAAATAATTATAATTAAATATATATTTATTTATATATTAAATTTATAAATTTATCGAATGAATATATTAAAAAATGTCGATTTAAACAAAAATGTTTAATTTGGAGTATAAAAATAACAGCTTAGATAATTTTTTTTTTTTTATATTTATTACTTATTAATATCTAAATTTATTTTTTATTAATTTTCCTGTTAAAAAATATAATAGTTGTCTTTTTTTATATCGTTAACATTTTTTCTAATTTATTTTAATATTAACACAGACAAAATATCAACAGCTTTAACCCTTGAAATAAATAATATTTTTAAATATATAAAAATATAAAATATCAAAATAATAAATTAATAATAAGTGATGGGAAGAATAGATTTTTAATTTTTTCATGTGAAAAAAATTTAAATTGTTTAGTTAAATGTTCAACTATATTATGTGATGGTACTTTTGTTTGTGTACCTAGTATCTTTGCGCAGTTATATTCATTACATGGTTTAAGTCGATGCGGTAAAACTATACCGTTAGTCTATATTTTGATGCTTAATCGTCGTTTCTTGACTTATATTAAAGTTTTAAATACTTTATCAGAATATAAACCTTAAATTAAACCTGATAAAATAGTTATTGATTGTGAAAGTGCTTTCATTAAAGCCGTACATGATATTTTTCCAAATGCAATTGTTAGTAGCTGCAACTTTAATTTAAATCAATGCTTATATCGTAATGGACAAAATGATGGGCTAGCTGTATTATATAATACTGATATTAATTTTTCAACTGGCATTCGGATGTTATCTGCGTCAACTTTTGTGCCATGTAATGACCCGGTGAAAAAAGTTTATATGTAACAATATATAATTGTATAAAATTATATATAATTATATATAAGAATGGTTGATTTCTTATATATGCCAAGATATTGAAATTGGCCTCAGAGGCTAATATATAATCATATATAACTATATATTATAATATATAGAAATATACAATCATATAATGTTATATAAAATAATACACTGGTATATATAATATGATTATATAACCCTATATATAGTCATATATAAATATATTAAAAACCATACTACTTTTTTTTCGGGATATTTACTTTTATTTAACTACACATTTATCAGCTGTTACAATGAAATGATATGTATTAATGAGTATGAAAATATGGATTAGGTATAACTCATAGAAACAATATTTTCAAAATCTTTATACTATTACATCGAGATATGGCACACTTTTGAACCGAGATTTATCAGGTACCACGGTTTTAAAATATAATTACCAAGACACCAGTCTTCCTTAACTTTTATTTACTACTGTTTAATTCATAGGAATTATCACATAGAGATATTACGCTCTTATAAACATAGATTTATCAGGTACTAAGGTAGTTACAAACTTTTGAACTATGATTAACAAGACACCAATCTTTCCTTAGTTTTTTTCTACTTGCATTAATGGATACAAGTAATCACGCGTTATAGTTACATTCATTGATTTACTCAATTTATAAGTTTTTTTTTTTACTCTCGTAGAATTTTTTAGATAAAAGTAACATATATATTTAAGATATACCTAGGAATATTTTAGGAAAACAGTACTCATTTTAATTATTTGGTAACAATCTGACTCACCATATACTCTCGTGCAGTTCAACGAGTAAGAAAAAAAGAAAAATCAAAGACATATTAAAATTAGAAACTTGAAAATACAGGCAGGAAAAACAGTATAGTTTATTGTTTTTCCTGTGCTTTGCGAGCAAGGTTTTCTTTCGCTTCACGTCGTATCTCACCAAGTCGAGTGGTCAATGATTGACGAATCTTCTTATCAGTTGCTACGGCTAAGCTGAGGGTTTCACCAAGAACTTTAGCTGCTTCTGCAAACAGAAGCATATGTTAGAAATATTTCGTTCATTTGCAGGGGTTAAATAACAAGATATACACTACCAATTATTTGTGTTAATGCAGGCTCGAATAGCCTCTCCATTTCTATATTACCAACTGCCTGTGCTCCAAGGCAACGACCAGATTGACCAGATGGTGTTGATTTTAACAAAGCTTCTCTTTTATAAACTCCCTCAAGAAGACGTCGAGCGATAGAAGTAATTGATTTTGCTTTGAGTGCCAAATTCCAACTTGTATCCTTGCACCAAATATTTTTTCCCAACGAGGCCATCTACAAACATGTAGAACAGTAATTATAAATTAAAACTCTCGAGAAAAATGAAGACTGAAAATTCAATATCGTAATTTTTCAATATTGGAAGCTTTGTTCTTTGCCTAAAACCATCAAAAGCAGTCATATAACCATGTATTCATATGCAGTCATATAAATATATAAATTTTTAGGAAGATATGGTAATACTACACCTCTAAATCAATGCTTGATGATGTGTCTAACATCGAATTATCATCTGAATCTGAAGAATCTGTAGTACCACTTGAACATAAAGCACGAGATTTTACTGTGTTTAAAATATTTGATACAGCTTCATCTGATTGACATAATTTTTTCATTGGTATTTGTGATTTCATTTCTTTTTTTGGATTTTTTTTTCCACCTATAAAAGTATATAGATTACGATAACAGACAATCAATTATCAAAAGGTATCTATATATATTATTAGATTAGGATTTATATTATTCAATATACTTGAAATCATATTTACATCTTTTTTAATCAATTTTCTTGTCTTTTGAACACTTTCTTCTGGCGTCCATATGACTTTTCTTTTGGAGATTCTTTTTGTTATTCGGCGAACAACGTTGTCACACTCGTCTTCTAAATCATCTTGTGGATCTTCCGAGACTTGCTTGTCATCAGCAGTAAGATGTTCTATTTTTGATGGATCATTCAGAAAGCTTGACTCAGTAACCAAGAAATGCATATCATCTGCACAAAAATATTGAAATATGACAACATGAATATCTCAGTTTTTCAGGTTATATAAAAGGTAGATATAATTTTTGAATAAAGAAAAAAAATAGGAAGAAAGTTAAAATTATAATTAAATGACTGTGAAAGTTTAAAAAACCACAGCTTACCTGATTCCATCAAAACAACACCTTTGTTCTTGTTTTTGTTATGGATATACGTCACAGTTTCTCCAACCATTACATCGTCTTCAAAAATGCTTTCTCCTTCAACCACCTCATGATGTAAATTACATTTAATCAGATAATACATTTTTTGTATTAGTATGGACCACTAAATATGTATTATTATTATGTTCAATTATACCACTCAAGATTATTATTATCAAATACTGTTTCAGTAAAAATATTACAGTAAAACACTTTAACACAATGGCAAGCAAAGCCGGTTGCTGCCTGTTAGATTTACACTGTTCACTATAATGGCGTCAATGACATCATAGCATCTAGAGTGAAACCGGCAGAAGATCACGAGGTACTTTGTGCGCATGTGCGACTATTGACGCACACAAACAAATTGTACATTGTGTGAATTGTTTTTTTCTATATATGTAATACTCCCATATTGTACAATTCACACATATATACGATTTGTTCATGTGTGCGTCAATAGTCGCACATGCGCACAAAGTACCTCGTGATCTTCTGCCGGTTTCACTCTACAATCAACGCCACTAGTCTTGCTTTTCTCAACAAACGCCCTGCATTGGCGTATGCTTTTACACGACTATACTTTCTCAGTACATATATCAAGTCGTGTTTACATTTCTATATTTATATAAGCGCACTATCTTTTTGCGGGAAAAAATAGTTTTGATTAACTATTCGATTTTCGTATCATAATTTAAATACCCTATAAATAATGGAAAACAGAAAATATGGAAAATGGAAAGACACCTCAGACATTCCGGTGAGTTTGTATAGGTATATATATATTTATTCAGGCAACAAATAGATTGCAAAATAGTTTTGAGAACATTTTTATGAAAATACAATCCCGATATTGTGTTGTCATACATGTTTATTCAAATTGATTATATCTATGTTTATTTTTTTTTTAATATTTATATGTTTTTATCGAATATTTTCTTTCAGATACCGTTAACAACGTGCAAACGTCTGAAAAAAAGCAAAAAAGTTTTACGAAAATCTTTTACATGAGGGTGATGATAGCAGAGAACCATCAGATGATTTTATTAATTCAATCAATTCAAATGAAGACTTTATAAATAGTTTAAATGACAGTGATTTAGAAAATAGTAGTGAAAATTCAATTCAGTATGAAGAGTATAATCTACATGAAAATTCGAATGTAACCAATGCTGACAATGCAGAGGTAAATTCGGATACTGAAAGTCAAGACAGTCAAATGAGCACAAATGACAATCAAGAAAATGATGAACAAGTAGAAAACTTACGGCTGAATATTTGTGGAGCACGTAATCCTGTTATGCTATATAAAGATTCTGACAAAACTCTGAATGAAGCTGTGCTAGATATAATGGATTTGTATTTGGAAAATAATTTAACTAAATCTGCATTGATTAAGTTGTTGAAAGTAATTCACAAAATGTTGCCTCATGGTAATCATCTTCCCACTTCAGTTTATCAGCTATTTCAATACGTCAAAAAGGCTGGACCAGATTGTCCAACTGTTCTTCATTATGCGTGTAAAAATCTGAAATGTCGCCTGTATATTGGTACAGATATAAATAAAAAATGTTCTGGTTGCTCAGGTCGAGAGGGTAAGTCTACATTTTATGAAATCGATATTGAAAATCAAATCAAATACATGTTTGAACATAGAAATTTGGCTCAAAAGTTGAAGGCGTTCGAAAATAATAATTTTATAAGTGATATTACTGACGGCTCTGAATATATCAGAGTTAGAACAGAAAACAATATGGGAATTTACGACCTTACCCTCATACTTAATACAGATGGCTTAAAACTAGCTAAAAGCTCAAAATCTGAGTGTTGGCCTTTTATGTTCATGATAGCTGAGGTGGAAGAACATCTTAGAGAATCGTTCCTCGTGGTCGCTGGAATTTGGATCGATGACCGAGATAAACCACTTATGAATACCTTTTTACAACCATTTTGTTTGCAATTAATAAAATATTTTGACAATGGTATCACTTGGGTAAATCCAACGACAAAAGAAAAGTGTAAGTCTAAAGTTATCGCTCCATTATTTTCAGTAGATGCTCCAGCCCGAGCTATGGTTCAAAATGTTCACCAGTATAATGGTTGCTATGGCTGTAATATATGTGAAGTAAAAACAAAACGATGTAGACGTCAAGAAGGAATTCGGTCGAAGCGAGTTTATTACTTTACTGAAACGTTACCTATCTTACGTACAGCTGAACGAATGGAAAAACAAGGAAAAAAAGCTGTCAAATATAGACTTAAAGACGTCAAAAGTGTTAAAGGCTTGTCAATCGTTTCTTGCCTCCCAGGGTTAGATTTAGGCACTTTTATGACTTCTGAACTTTTGCATACTGGTCTTTTGGGTGTGGTAAAACGATGGTGTTATATTCTAATTGAAGCAAAAGGCCCATGGAATCTTTCTAAGCATCTTACTGAAATAGATTCCCGACTTTTGAATATTAAACCACCTCAATGTTTCTCCAGGATGCCTAACAATCTCTCAAATTTTTCTGCATTCAAAGGTCATGAACTGCTTAACTGGGCTCTTTATTACTCCATCCCACTATTACATATAACACGTTAAAAGACAGGTATTTTCAGCACTGGCTTCTTTTAATACGAGCGTTGTTTCTTCTGTTGCAAAAAACAATTAGTGAAAAAGATCTTGAAGAGGCAGATTTGTTGTTAAAATTATTTGTCAGAGATGTTGATCCTCTCTATGGTGATCGTAATTTGACATACAATACTCATCAATTATTACATTTTTCATTGTGTGTAGCTAGATGGGGTCCACTATGGACAACTGCTAATTTTGCTTTTGAAAGCTACAACGGAAAAATCTCTAGATCACTTCATGGAGCCAGAAACCACGGACCAGAACTGATAAATAAGTTGAAAATATCAATGAGTGTTCAAATGTTAAGAGGTCGTGTTATTGATGAGTCAGATACTGAAAATTTTGTACTTGACAATACTGACGTCATGGGGAAATCAAGTTACATTGAATTAAGAGATGTTGAAAGAGAAGTGCTGGCTCAGGTAGGATTGAATGAGTTGACCACTACATTTTTTAAACGGGCAAAAATTTGCGGAGAAGTTTATACTTCCGAGGTTTACAAAGTGACAAAAACTAACAGCTACACAATTGCAGTTAATGATGAAAATACGTTAAAAGTTGGAGTAATAAGATTCTTCTTTAAAATCAATAATGATCTTTGTTTCATGATGAGATGTTTTGGAATCGATGGAGATAATTTTATTTATCACAACGCAACAGGAATTCAAGTATCTCATATAATTCCTATTAAAGAAAGTGACGTTTTTGTCATCGTCAATCAAAGAACAGCACAATCAATATGTCAAACTGTTAGAGTGGAAAATTTTGTTTGTTTAAGACCTAATTTATTGCGGAAAGTATTGTAAGAAATATATTCATTGGAATACAGATGCTGCAATAATTTCTAATATGTGTGTTATTTTACTTATTAATTATTATTAAACTGTTGTATCTTAACTTCTGTCACCACAAGGATATATCTTTTAGCATGATCACATAAAATTATATATTGCTTTATATAGCTATATATGGTTATATGCAGGTATATGTTTCTACGAAGTTGACCGAAATATAATTTATAAATGTCTTTTTATGACGATATATAACTATATATAATAATATATGATTGTATGTCATCATGGACTACGTTTAACAAGCTTTAAGAACTGCTAGATATAACCATATGTAATTATATATTACTTTATATAACAATATATGATAATACGTTCCACGGATTCGATCGAAATGTATTTTATGTAAAACTATATATAACTATATACAGGTATACGTGATTATATATTGTTATATATAATTCTATACAGGCATTTATGATCTTAAAAAATTTTTGACCACTCTTATGTACGATAATATATAATTATATATGACAGTATATAGTTTTATATAACTATATATTGTTACATCTAAACTTTTTCTCTGGGTATATATGACTATATATAGTTATATGTGGTTATATATAGTTATATGTAATTCTATACAGAGATGTATGATTTTAGAAAATTTTTGACTACTCTTATATACAATAATATATAATTAGATACTGTCATATATAATTTTATATAGTTCTATATAACTATATATTGTGACATATAAACTTTTTTCACCGGGGATGTTGATTTTGCATTTGATAAACATTTAAAATCAAAGTTTTTGTTCATAATCCAGTTGTTTTGAATACGTTTTTAACTTATTTTAAAAATACTTGGTGTATTTTGCAAGTGGCAAACGTTAAGCATTATTCGATTTAAAATTGTGGAATTGTTATGAGCGCGTTATTAATAATGATCCACGTATTAATAATCCCTCGGATGGTTGGCATAGTTCATTTAATAAATTATTTTCAAGTGCTCACTCATCTATGGGTGAATTCATGAATTGTTTAAAAGATGAGCAATCTCAAACTGAGATTTTTTTGGCTCAGATTGATGTGCAACGTGATATAAAAACGTCGCTATGCCGAAATTGATACTCGTCTCATTAAAATTGTAATGAGCTATGATGAAAATAATATAATACAATATTTAAGAGCTGTTGCTTTGAATATCAAAGTTTAAGTTATATTGTTTTGTATTTTAAGTTGTTATAAAATTGTTTATAAAAGTTTAATAAATTATATTATAGATTATTTATTTATTGGTTTATTTTTTCTATTTTAAATTGTATGTCTGTGGGATGTGCGTCGCATGGGGTGAATGTCTGCGGAAAGAGAGTCCGGTCAGGTGTGGATCCGTGGGGTGTATGTCGGTGGGAGGAGTGTCCGTAGATAATGGGTCCGTCGGATGAACATCAGGGAACCAGCACAGCAGGGGGTCGTGGTCACGAATCCTCACATGTACACTATTACTAATGATATTAATCAAACAGAAAAAAATGGAAAATGATATATTGATGAATTTTTCTTGCATACAGCCATGTGATGTTCTGTTAGTATATAAAGAAAATCATACATGCATTACTTATACGGTAATATATTGAATAGATAGAAAAACTTCCATAGGTGATGTGATGTACTTATGAAAATGATGTATATCGGTCAGAAATTCGTTACTTATTATAATTATGCAGACAACATGACTGGGATATGTATTTTTTTTATTGGAACAATTTTAGAAAAATTTTGTCAAAATTTGGCAAAATCAGTCCGACAATTTTTACTAAATTTTGTCAAATTTATAATAAATGGCTGGAAAAAAAGATGCCGTTGGTTAAGTAATTTTTAATAAGTGAGTTTACCAATAATTGTCTGTGTTTCATATTACATTGCCCGTGCTACGCCCTATGCCAACTCAAGGCATCATGAAACACCGTGTATATGTATATACATATACATGTACACGGTGTTTCATCTCGCGGTGTTTCATGTATGTTGTTTTACTCTACGTTTCCTATTTTCGTGACGAATTTTTTTTCTCACTACCCTCCTAAAAGAAGTTTCACTTAAATAAAAATAAATTATTATAATTATTATTTCAATATTTTTAACAATGATATTTCTAAGTTAAACAGTTAGAATAAATGATAATAATTGAACGAAAAATATGCATACATGTACGAATTGCATGTCTGATACAAAAAAAAACTAAAAAAACAGATGTGTTATCTAACAAGAAACAAAAATAAAGTATTTTGTACAGAAAAAATGTTAAGTAGTCAAAATCGTGGTATAATCAATTTGGCAATGTCAGAATATAGTCCCGTGGCAACCGCTGTGAGAGTCGAGGATTATCTTTGATTTTGGCCTTTCTACGATTCGTAGTGTTACTTATAAATATGCCTCGTTTAACCAAGTTTAAATAAGGAACTTAGTTTATTTAAGTCCAATTTTGTTTTTTTCCAAGTTTTTTAAAATTAATTTCGAATTTCACCCAGGCTTAGAACTATCCAGCTATATGTAGTATATGTATTCATATAAATACATGCATAAGAAATAAATATCTTTAATAAAAAAATATAAAACAACAATGTCATAAATTTGAATATAAATATATCTATATATGTAGGTAAAAATAAATGTACTTAGCTGTTTTTACGTATAAAATTCCCTCTTTATCTATTCTTCAGCCTATACAAGTAACTTAGCTATATGCTTTTCCTACACAGGAATAATAAAAATTACCCCCTTTATCTATTTCTTTGCCTATACACATAACTTAGTTATATCTTCCTCCTTCACAAGGGTAATCCTCCTTCACAGGGGTAATAAAAATTACCCTCTTTGTCTATTCCTTAGCATATATACATAACTTATCTATATGCTACCCCTAAACAGGGGTAATAAAAATTATTACTTGGAAAAAAAAAAAGTTTGCCAAAATAAACTAGGTCCCTCATCAACTTGGTAAAACTAGGAATATTTATAAAAAGCACTATGAATCGTAGAAAGGCCAAAATCAAAAATAATCCTTGATCCTTTCCACGGGGTGTCAGGGGACCATTTTCCTAAGTGGCCATCAATTTGTAATGTAATTCGTTTGGCTCTTACTTGATTTTTTCTTTACAAAACAAAAATAAAAAGGATGCATCGCATTTGTCTGACAGATGTTAAACAGGAGTAAGAAAAATTTTCACATCAAAATTATGAAACCAGAAGAACTGAAAAAAGGAAAATTTATTTTTGACGCATGTAGCTATAAGTCTAAATTGTGAAAAAAAATTATACTTGACCCCGCGTAGTGTTTTTTAATTTCAAAGTTAGGTTTAAGCCAATATTATTGAATCGAAAGGCATGGTAGGGCCTTCAATTTTTAGATTTGCCAGTTGGTGTTTTTTGGGTGGGTGGCGGTGCAGTGGTACTTAGACGACATTAAACTGTATTTTTTTTTTTGAAGTAAAACTTCTTTTCGTTCGCTAGGGGGTAAAAAAATACATGTAACGCTCGAGCGT
>WSYQ01000542.1:0-27197 GCA_011426435.1 Lysiphlebus fabarum
ACTAGGCCAATGTAACTCGGTTGAACTCCGGTGATGGAAAAGATAGATGCAAGGTGCAATAGGAGAATTCTTGTAGATCCTCGGCTAGGATCAGGATTGCTCGTAAAACTACATGAGCGCCCTTAGTAGTAACTAGGGGCCTCACAAGCGCTCTTACGCTATAACTAAGGTCCCAAATATTTGTCGTCGGTAATGGAGCAAATATGGTGTCATTATCGCGGCAAATTTAACTCATAATATTAAATAATTAATGATAGAAAAAAAAAAAGATTGGTTGACTACCGCAGGTCATCACAATAATATAGGTATGTATTTTAGCGTAAGATAATAATAAAAAATTTATTGGTATGTTTAATGTGAACATATTGGTATTTTCAGTATGAACATGTCCTTCTCTTAGTCTAGTCCTAAATTTTATTCTTTTATAGTAAAGAAGCCTAATGGTGTTAAAGTTGGATTATGTAAATTAAAGGGTGTAATACTGAATTTAGAAGCACTAAAAAAATTAAAATTCTATATCTGTTGAGTCTATGATTAACGTGAGACCTTTGGAAATAAAGTATGATTCTATACGTAGAACAAAAGATTTTCAAGTATTTATTCATTTTTTGGTTGAAAAATATTTTCTGTTACAGAGCCTCAGGGTTATCATCATGAAAAAATTACGTATCTTTTAGGATTTAAACGCCAACGGACACGAAATTTTTTCGTATTGTTCGTAATAACTTTGTGCAATAAAAATTTTGTGTAATAAAAGACATTTATCATTGATAAAAAAAAAATTTATATGTGTTTTTTTATTTGTAATATTCTATTTAACTTATTTCTATGATTTTTTTCTAGGTATATATATATTGATTATTTATTAAATTTTTTCCAGTTATTATAATGTCTCTTATCAGTCAGTTACCATTCATGATACTCCTTGCTGGAGCATGTAAAATCTGATAAAGTTCAGTATTTTTATGGTCGACGAAAAGATCACGATTACATCGCTCTTTTTTCCTTGAAGGTAATTAAAATGTTGGTTTAAGTGAGATAAATTTTCATGATAGTTTTTTACATCTAAATAACTGCTGTAAGAGTGACAAATAATTTTTCACATTCAATTATATGTCAACGTGACGTTTTATTCAATCAAAAATCAGTTCCTGTATCAAATAGTTCTTATGCATATCGTAAATACATTGAAATTTTATAAAATTATGGATCAGATGCAGCAAATTGCCTTCAGTCGGGGTTATGGTTTTTAGATACACCAGGTTGTATGCATTTACCTGCTGGAGCTGCTGCTGTCACACGAAATAAAGATTCACAAAGAAGAACATTCTTTACAAATTAAGTTTAATTTACTCAATTTGAAATGCTACTGGCTTAATTCAATGTATTTCATTAAAACAAATGGTGTTGCGATGGAAATAACTCTTACATGATCTAAAAACGAATTTTGTCTAATGGTCCATACATATGGTGGTGATTTCACGTACGTATTTTAGAAGCTACACTGCTGATACGAAGTGCTAAACATAATCTAAGTGTACTTATTACACATGCAAGAGCATTAACAAAAACTAATGCAGAATATCTTTCAACAGAAGTAGAAGTAAAAAGTTTTATTTTAGCTATTCAAGGTCTTGTTGGCTCAAGGAAAGAATTTTATCCAAACGAAATTTCTGTGTTGAAATTACATAATAATTTTATTAATCATTATATAATCGGACCACCTTAGCGAGTATAGTAAGCTTGAAAAAAGAAGACTCCTACAAAGTAGTTTGCTAACAAAAAATTACCATGAAACCGAGTGGTATAGAGGTGCCTTAATTTAAAAGCGTTCCGACTCGTTCAGAAACTACGACTAGTTTATTCCTGTAAACTCTATTTATTATATTTATTCATTTTTGTTAATATATACGATAAAAAAAAAAATTCTATTATCAAAAAAAACTTTTATTTTTGGCGTAAAAAAAGAGTTATAGTCTAACTCTTGTATTAATATCTTAAAAAAAATAACATAACTCAGATAAACGAGCCACGAAACGAGGAGATATTAATCAAGGGGCTTGTCGGGGACGGGGGTCAAGATCTCGAATGTTTCAGAACATGACGTCATGTTCGAAATGCTTTTGTGTGACGTCATAGGTATTTGTTGATAGTATAAATGACTAAAAAAGATAAGGAATAATTTCAGAAATATTTATTTACAACAAAAAAATATTTTGTTGATTCAAATGTAAGTCTATATTCACATTACAAGAAAAAAGATTATAATGGAAAAAAAGCGTAATTCCCAGGAGATACGCCCTTTATCCTTTATCAAAGGTTGTTACGCCCTAAGTCTTAAAATTTACATATTTTTTATTTATTACATATTATTTTTATATATTGTTGATATTTTTTTAATAATACAGGATTAATAATTGTACTCATATTTTGTATTTTAATTTTAAATCGTGCATCATCACGAGCAATTTGTTCCCATTTTCCACATCTTGCAGCTTTATATGCATATTGCCATGTATACATTACAGTCGTTCTACTAAATGACTTCCACCAGGTTTTCTCCACCCAAGCCTAAAGCTACCACTTCCGTAACCACTAGCATAATACTCACACATTGAAAATAATGTTGTCATTGAGTGTTCGTGTGATCAACGCAAAAACATCAAGATGGCTGAATATTATTATATTTTCTTTTTTATTTACCCAGTTTAGCCTGACTTAACCTTTATCACTGTCATCAACGTGTCGTGTTTATTTTTTTTCATCAACATTACAACACAGATGATATGGGTTGAGTTGGGTCAAAATTTTGTAAACAGTCAGACATCTTGGTTCTCTCACGGACACACCGAATATTTTGAATGTATAATATTTTGAGTACCAAAACAAATAAACTGCGCATGATTGAGTTGTGCTAGTGGGTATGGAAGGGGAAGCCTTAGGCTTGAGTGGAGAAAACCTGGTGGAAGTCATTCAGTAGGACGACTGTACATGTACAGTCGGTTTCGAATTACAAAGTGAAAAATGCATCATATATATACCTTAAACGAGTTTTCGTACTGAACCACTAATTGGATTATATTCGACAACTCTATAATGTAAAATTGAACAATAAGCTGATGTTTGAGCTGGAAATTGTGTTGCTGATTCAAATTCAAGTCGAATGTCTACTGATCCAGAATTTAAAAATTCATTTTGCTTTGAACAATCTATGACAATGAGTGAAGCTTCTTCTGAAAAACTTTTTTTCGAGAATAATGGCTGGGGTGTTTCTGTATAATAGTATGAAGCTTGAAAATATGCAAACATATCATATAATAAAAAAAATTGATTATGAGCAAAATCAATATTTGAATTTCCATAAGGATATGATTGTGAATTGAAAAATAGTTTTACATCACGCGAATTACAATGATCGAACACACTTGAATCCTTTGTTAAAGAATATTTTCTTTGTTCAAGAATCTTTTTGTTAAAGAAAACAATACACTGTAAAAAAAAAATTCTGACAAATAGAACTTTTTGTCTAGGAAAAAAAAACATTTGAAAAAAAACAAAAACGGTTTAATTAAAGAAAAAAATTTGTCTTATGAAAAAAAAAAAAAATCTCGTTTATAAATTTTCAAGTTTTAATAAAAGTATTATAAACATTAGAATAAGCCGAAAAAGATTTCTTTTAAATCACACATATACTTCAATTGAAACAATAAAAGGAATTGGAATAATTTTTTTTTTTCTTATTTAATTAAATTATTTGTCTTGAAAAAAAAAAAAAATTAATTTCTTTTTAGATATATTTATCTTGGTCTGTAATATATTTGGTTTCACTAAAAACAAAAGTGTCTAAATTTTAGACAATTTCGTTTTGCACTATAACATATTTAGTTTTGGTTAAAACAAGATTGTCTAAAATTTAGACACTATAACGTCTTGATCTAAAACATATTTATTTTCATTTAAAACAAGTTTGTCTAAAATTTAGACACTATAGCGTCTTGCTTTATAACATATTTGATTCAAATGATAACTAAATTGTCTAAATTTTAAACAAATTACGTCTTCTTTTGTAAAGTATTTGGTTTCACTGGAAACAAAAGTATCCAAATTTTAGACACTATAACGTCTTGATCTAAAACATATTTATTTTCATTTAAAACAAGTTTGTCTAAAATTTAGACACTATAGCGTCTTGCTTTATAACATATTTATTTTCATTTAAAACAAGTTTGTCTAAAATTTAGACAATATTATTTCTTCGTTAATAACATATTTTATTCAAATGATAACTAAATTGTCTAAATTTTAAACAAATTACGTCTTCTTTTGTCAAGTATTTGGTTTCACTAAAAACAAAAGTGTCTGAATTTTAGACAATTTCGTTTTGCACTATAACATATTAAGTTTGGTTCATAACAACATTGTCTAAATTTTAGAGGCTATAACGTCTTTATCTATAACATATTTAATTCTGTTTAAAATAAAATTGTCTAAAATTTAGACAATATTACGTCTTGTTTTGTAATGTATTTGGTTTTGTTTAAAACAAGATTGTTTAAAATTAAAACACATTTATGTTTTGTTTTAAAATCAAACAAGTCTAAATTCAAAAATTTTTTTTTTAAAATATATATAATTTTAGTATGATTCAAGACATGTAAAAAAAACTTTTTTAATAAAAAAAATTATTTAAACTCATAGAATATGGATAATGTTTTATATTATTTTTTATTATATTAATAATGACTATAGAATTAAACGGAATTTTTTTTTTTTTTTTTTCGAAAGTTATATGTCCCGAGGAGGACTCGAACCTATGACTACCTAATTACTAAACGCATATCTCTACCCGCGCGACTATCGGAACGTTATGGTTTATATGAAAAATTTTTTATACATATAGTTTAAGTTGGCCGAGATAAATTAAAGTATCAAAAAATTATTAATTGATATTTTGTAATATTTATTCAATAGTAATTCGAATAAAAAAGGGACAAGGAAAATTTTTAGATACAAAATAAAATTAATAATACAAAAAATTAATTTAGCCTCATGTTTATTGTGTCAATATATTTATTAATTAAATTAATTTTAACAAAATAATAATAATTCTTTTGAAAGAACTTAATCTCTATTATTAAATATTAATAATTTAAAAATAATTGAATTGTTTATTAATTATTTGTTTTTCATTTTCATAAACATCATCATTATAATCATCTAATATAATTTAAATATAATTTAATTGTTTAACAATATTTTTTCATTAATGATATATTATTTCTTTTTTCTTTTTTTCTAATCATTTAAAATAATAAGTCCAAAAATATGCGTTATAAATAAAAAGAAAAAAGAAATAATATATCATTAATGAAAAAATATTGTTAAACAATTAAATTATATTTAAATTATATTAGATGATTATAATGATGATGTTTATGAAAATGAAAAACAAATAATTAATAAACAATTCAATTATTTTTAAATTATTAATATTTAATAATAGAGATTAAGTTCTTTCAAAAGAATTATTATTATTTTGTTAAAATTAATTTAATTAATAAATATATTGACACAATAAACATGAGGCTAAATTAATTTTTTGTATTATTAATTTTATTTTGTATCTAAAAATTTTCCTTGTCCCTTTTTTATTCGAATTACTATTGAATAAATATTACAAAATATCAATTAATAATTTTTTGATACTTTAATTTATCTCGGCCAACTTAAACTATATGTATAAAAAATTTTTCATATAAACCATAACGTTCCGATAGTCGCGCGGGTAGAGATATGCGTTTAGTAATTAGGTAGTCATAGGTTCGAGTCCTCCTCGGGACATATAACTTTCGAAAAAAAAAAAAAAAAATTCCGTTTAATTCTATAGTCATTATTAATATAATAAAAAATAATATAAAACATTATCCATATTCTATGAGTTTAAATAATTTTTTTTATTAAAAAAGTTTTTTTTACATGTCTTGAATCATACTAAAATTATATATATTTTAAAAAAAAAATTTTTGAATTTAGACTTGTTTGATTTTAAAACAAAACATAAATGTGTTTTAATTTTAAACAATCTTGTTTTAAACAAAACCAAATACATTACAAAACAAGACGTAATATTGTCTAAATTTTAGACAATTTTATTTTAAACAGAATTAAATATGTTATAGATAAAGACGTTATAGCCTCTAAAATTTAGACAATGTTGTTATGAACCAAACTTAATATGTTATAGTGCAAAACGAAATTGTCTAAAATTCAGACACTTTTGTTTTTAGTGAAACCAAATACTTGACAAAAGAAGACGTAATTTGTTTAAAATTTAGACAATTTAGTTATCATTTGAATAAAATATGTTATTAACGAAGAAATAATATTGTCTAAATTTTAGACAAACTTGTTTTAAATGAAAATAAATATGTTATAAAGCAAGACGCTATAGTGTCTAAATTTTAGACAAACTTGTTTTAAATGAAAATAAATATGTTTTAGATCAAGACGTTATAGTGTCTAAAATTTGGATACTTTTGTTTCCAGTGAAACCAAATACTTTACAAAAGAAGACGTAATTTGTTTAAAATTTAGACAATTTAGTTATCATTTGAATCAAATATGTTATAAAGCAAGACGCTATAGTGTCTAAATTTTAGACAAACTTGTTTTAAATGAAAATAAATATGTTTTAGATCAAGACGTTATAGTGTCTAAATTTTAGACAATCTTGTTTTAACCAAAACTAAATATGTTATAGTGCAAAACGAAATTGTCTAAAATTTAGACACTTTTGTTTTTAGTGAAACCAAATATATTACAGACCAAGATAAATATATCTAAAAAGAAATTAATTTTTTTTTTTTTTCAAGACAAATAATTTAATTAAATAAGAAAAAAAAAAATTATTCCAATTCCTTTTATTGTTTCAATTGAAGTATATGTGTGATTTAAAAGAAATCTTTTTCGGCTTATTCTAATGTTTATAATACTTTTATTAAAACTTGAAAATTTATAAACGAGATTTTTTTTTTTTTTCATAAGACAAATTTTTTTCTTTAATTAAACCGTTTTTGTTTTTTTTCAAATGTTTTTTTTTCCTAGACAAAAAGTTCTATTTGTCAGAATTTTTTTTCTTAAATTTGACAAAAAATTTTTACAGTGTACAAAAAAATAATATGAATTATATTTATTGGGATGATCCAAATGAGCTTGTCAATCGTCTTCAATTACTTCTGGCTTCAGAAAAAGCAGTCGATAATAGTCACTTCAATGAAGTCCTTTCAATTATTGAAGAATAAAGAGAAGCTGGTATTATAATATAACTCAATTTCTCATGCTTAGTCATTAAGTAGACATTAAAGAGAAATAATGTCTAGTGTTGATATATCTGGCCGTCAATTGTCAATAAAACCGACATATAGCTTAGATGGGCAAAGAAGAGGACCTCCTGGAGAAGGTTTTAAATTAACAACAGATGAACATTATGATATTGATGGAAAAAAATTATTCATATAGTCATATTGCTGATGCCGAAGACATGAATGATGCTGTCTCAAAAAAAGTTGCACTGTCTATGATTATGAATGAAACTGAAACTCTTTTTTCTGTTAAAGTGAAATTATTGGAAGACAGTGAAAAACGAAATGCTTGCATCATTAGACAACTGGCAATCAAGTTGGATGCATTAAAAAAAAAAGTCTATAAATGTATAAAACATAAGAAAAACAAAGAAAAAAACAAAAGAGACAATGATTATATTAGAAGTGTTGCAGCACATGAACTACATAAACCTGCTCGACGATTTTATCAACGTAGACATGTTGACATCAGAGGTCTTGATGAGACATGGCAGTGTGACCTTGTGAACATCAACGCATACGGTTCTGTGAACGATAATTACAAATTTATAGTTACGATAATTGATAATTTTTCTAAATTCGCATTTGCTGTACCAATCAAGACAGAAAGTGCAAAAGATGTCACTGCAGCAATGAGATCTATTTTCATCAAAGGTCGATACCCAAAAACACATTTACATGTTGACGACGGGAAAGAATTTTACGATAGTGAATTTAAAAAACTCTTGAAAAAATATAATATAAATATGTATTGAACATAAAGTAGTTTGAAAGGAAGTATTGTTGAGAGATTCAACAGAACGCTGAAAAATAAAATGTGCGAAAGATTCACTTATCAAGGCAGTTATAAATGGGTGACTCTACTACTCAGGTTGATCAGAAATAATAATAATGCAACGCACAGAACTATAAAAATGAAACCAAAAAATGTAAATGAAAACAATGAAAAAGATTTATTGCGAGAAATATATCATAATCAAAATCCAATGTTTTCTGTTGCATCAAAGTTAAAGAAAAAATTCAAAGTTGGTGATAAAGTATGAATAAGTAAATATAAGAAAATTTTCGAAAAAAGCTACAATCCAAATTGGAGTACTGAAATTTTTACAATCACAAAATTATTAAATACAATACCTATAACTTAGAAAATTGCTGACTATCAAGAAAATGATCTTGATGGTTGTTTTTATGAAGAAAAACTGAGTCCTGTACGATATCAAGATGTATATCTTGTCGAAAAAGTTATAAAAAAACGTAAAAATTAAGTACTTGTAGGATAGTTAAGTTTTGATTCTGGTCATAATACATAGAATGAATGAATCAGATTTATGAATTATGTATATAGATTAAGACAAAAAAATGTTTGAATAAAAAAATTATAACAAATATTTCAAATGTAATTCATATATTAGATACAGTGTCAATAGGTTTCGACCAGTTCTCTAATAATACAACTTGATTATTTTCACCAATACATTGCAATGTTAAAACTTTTCTTTTGATACCATCCTCCAATTCGAGAAATCTTTTTTTATTATGAAAATAATATTCAGCATCTTTTTTTGGTATAAACAATGTATATTTATTATTTATTTCGACTGATAGTCTTGCACCAGACTTTCTTTCACAGAAACTTTCGATTTTTGTCACAACATAATAAACATTTTTTTTCAAATCTTTTAATAATTTACAATCTTTTGAAATTTGCTTAGTCTTGGTGTTGATCAGTTTAATATTATAAATATTATTGTCTAGATAATAAATACATTTGAAGTTAACAAACTTTTTGGATTTTTCTTATTTTATGAGAAAATAAACTCACACTTGTTATATTTTCTTCGCAAAAAAATAAGATCTAAACATCCTTCGATTGCGGATTTTTCAATTTTTGTAAAAAAATCATTATTTTTCATAAACTTGGCGATTCTGCTTGGTAAAAAGATATTGAATTCGTCATTCAATGTAGCAATATCTCCATTGTATTCATTATGGATCTTGTGGAGAGCTGTTACTTTGTACTTTCCATTGACTCCCAACTCAAATATTTTTTTAAGATCCGATTTGGGTTCCATTTTAGCAACATTATTCAATTGTTTTTCCATTTTCATTCAGTGCTGTTTTTCTACAAACATTGTGAGCAAATAAATATATATATATATATATGAAATATGAAAAAACAACTAATGTAGATTTTAAAATTTTTTACCTTTTCTTACAGTCTTGATTTTCGAACGATAATATTCCACAAAAGTTTTTCGTTTCTATAGGAATAAAAACAATTAAATAGTAGGAGTAACTATCAAAACGACACGTATTCTAAGTCAGCAAATTCTTATGATTTTATTTTTTGCAATTAATAAAGCAATGATGTTTGTTTTATGAGCATAAAAAAATGCTAGGTAATCAAAACTTTGATAGCGCAGTTGAAAGAGTGATGGACTGTAATTTAGTTATAAACAATTTAAAAAGTATCCATTAGTCGTTGTTTTCAACCCGGCTCAAAAGAATTGTTCATCACTTGAAGAGTCAACAAAAAGAAAAAATGTTTGAACGTGAAAAAAAATCTACTGACAAGTATTCAGAAAAAACTTTTCTGTTGAATGAAAAAAAGGAAAAAAATTTTGATGAACCAAAATCAAAGTATTGGGAAAAAAAATCGAGTTAATTTGAAAATGTCAAATATAAAAAACTTAAAGAGTACTAAACATCGATTTGATAGTATTAAAAAATTTGTATAATAATATGAAATAATAAATTTTTTTCTGAAAATTGATGTTTGTCTATTTACTTCAACCTTACCCTATAAATATATTTAAAAAATATGTACATAGTAAATTTTAATGATAAATTTTTTACAGGTCACTTTTTTTTTATTTATATTATTTATATTGTAAATGTTTATAATATATTTCTCGTATACGAGATGGAAAAAAATTATACTTCTATACCGACTGATAGAGATTCAGAATTTTTCCATACCGACTCATGAAAAATAGGAAATTTGTCATTTCTGTTTTACCTACTCGGCTGTACCCCTCTGAGTTTTTCCGAGGTCCCCAAACTCTTCTTAAGGCTTGAATTAAAAGACTTCGAAAGCATTCAAATCTCAGTCTTTCAGACGCTCGATTTGAAAGACTTTAAAAGCGTTCACATTTCTCAGTCTTTCAAAAGCTTGATTTAAAAGACTTCAAAAGAGTTCAAATTCTCAGTCTTTCAGAAGCGTGATTTAAAAGACTTCAAAAGCGTTCACATTTTTCAGTCTTTTAGAAGCTTGATTTAAAAGACTTCGAAAGTTTTTAGGTTTAAAAAAAAAAAAAATTCAATAAATACGATTTCGAAAGCTTGTAGTCTTAAAATTAAAGGCTTTAAAACTTATTTCAATGAAAATTTTATTTGGGAAGCTAATGGAAGTTCGTTTAAGATCTCACAAGACAGTTTAAGTTCAATAAAGCGCGATTTAAGACTGAGTTTTTTCTGTTCGGGACTTCAAAATTCAAACTGCCTTTTGTATATTAAAAAACTATATTTCGCGGATTTTAATTAATATGTAGCTGTTATCATTTATTAATTGATGTTATTGGTTAATTTTTTTTTATTTATATATTTTTTGAAAAAAAAAATTTAAGTTTGATTGCTTGTAGTGTATTTAATTTTACAATTCACTCTAAATATTTATTCAAGTTTTTATGTTATGAAATTTTTTAAAATAACGAAAATTAGAAACTCAAAGTCTAAGAAGTAAATATATTCACTTATTTTCAATTGATGATGTGGCTGAGTGGTCAACCTATCCGATTTCCACCTAAGAAACCTGTGATCGATCCCGTGCAGATTTTTGTTTTCTAGAAAAATTTTACAAATTTGAAAAAAAAAAAAAAATGAAAATAGAAAAATGAATTTAAGAGTTCGAAAGCCTGAGGTCTTCCATTGAAAGACTTCAGAAGCTCGAAGTCTTTCATTTTAAGACTTTATATTTAAGAGTTCGAAAGCCTGAGGTCTTCCATAGAAAGACTTTGCAAGCCCGAAGTCTTTCATAGAAGGTCTTCCGAAGACTTCCTAGTTGGACAAATGAAGCGCGTTTTAAGACTTCAAAGGATTTTAAGTTCGTTTAAGACTGAGATTTTTCTGTTCGGGATGTCACACTGTGATTATATGGAATATAAACCAATTATTTATCATTAATGGTTGATGATTGAATGTGCTAATTGTTTATTTATTTATAAAAATGTGTTTCGTTTTTTTTTATTTCCTTTTTTTTTTGTTCACGTTTTTCAGCGTAATAGCAATAATATAAAATGGAAAATATTGAACGTGGCCAAACTCATTAGTGATTAAGTTTATGAAATAAAAATAAATATTTCTAAGATACTTTTGAAATTTCATTGTTGTTAATAGTTGGGAGCAAGCACTCGAACCCCCCTTTTATTCTTGGGGAAGGGCTCGTCTATTCGTGACCATCGACTCGACATCACTCGCGTTATTTCATGATTGTGCGAGAAACTGTCACATTGCATCCTCGTAAAACAATGGACTATTAAGGACTTGATGACCTGTCAGAAGAAGATACTACTATCGTGTCAATATGTATTTTTAGAGAGTCAAATGATTTTCTAACTTTCACATTTTCTGCAGCTTGCAGGTTATCAGTGGTTGTTGGAAACGTTTAGTGGTTTGTTTGAAGTTGTTGAATTCAGGATAGATACTGTTCAATTCAGTTGGAATATAATTGATCGGCGATACCTTATATATTGTTATTAATATTGTCAAAGCGCTTCTCCATTTGGTTTATGACCTAACCCGAGTGGAAATTTAGTTCAGGATATGATCAAAACTTGATCAGGCAACTTGATCTCGGAACAAGTTTTGATCAGACAACTTGATTAAGAATTGATCGAAACGTAACGCAAAAATGGATCAAGCCATGATCAAGCTGCTCGGTTCAGAATTGATCAAGCTGCCTGGTCAAGAATTGATCAAAACGTAACGCCAAAATAGATCAAGTCATGATCAAGCTATCTGTCCAAAGTGTGATTGAGGAATATTATCAAAAAATAAAAAATATATATATATATATATATATATTAAATCGATTTTTTTTTTTTGTTTATTAAATTTTGCTGATAGAGATAAGAGGTAGCTAAGGAATAACATAGGATATAGATTGAACAACTATATGAATAACACGGAAAATGCACGCAACAAACGGGAATCAAATCGACGAACGACGATATCTTAATTTGCTAACTAACGCGTTGGAGGGCTCAGCAACGGGACCGTTGATGAAATTGTAATTTTTTTATCTTTATATTTCATCTTGATCAAGACTTGGTCCCAATTTTCACATAGGAAGATGCACAAACGGAATTATGAATTTAAAATATATTAATTAAAAAAAAAAAAATTAATTAGTAATGTGTAGATTGGTTTTCGGTATTCTTTTTTTTTGAGGTAATATAATAAAAAATAATAAATGAATTTATTATAATAAATGAACATGTTGATTTGTACAATAGGCAACAATTTTTTATATTTATTCGTATAATATGTTAAACGATTATGATAATAATATATAACTAATAATTTTCATGTCAATTTATTAAATATATTAACATATTAATATATATATATATAATTATATATGTAGATTTTAATTTCAAATAATTTAACTAGATAATTTTTTAATCAAGATTTGACCAGGTTTACTTGATCAAGATACTTGATGTCATCTTCATGAGGGAAAATTTATAAAAAAATATAATTATTTAAAAATATATAACTTAATTATCAACTTGATCAAATTGCCTTTCTTCAGGATATGATCAAGATACTCGAAGCTATCTTGGTCAAGATTCGTTCAGGCTTCCTGAATATGGTTACTTGATCAGTTCTGATCAAGATCGGCCTGACCGGATTCTCACTCGTGAAGATATGATAGTTTTGTCTGGTCAAAAATTCAAATGACAGGTATCTGTTGTATGGGTTAGATAAATATAAACACCAAAAAGAGAAAGCGAGATAAAACATTCTTGACTTTAACTTAATCTACTCGCTTAACCACCGATCAATCGAGATCGACAGATTCATGCCTTGGAACGCTTCACAGAACCATCTCCGAGTCTCCTACACCCTAGTGCTCCAGATAGCCGGAAAGCAACAGCTATTTTGAACCCACCACACATCCAACACCTAGTGTATAGGTTACCCTGGCATGGGGTATCCTCACTAGTGTCTTTCACAACATCTCGTTTATGAAACAAGGCAGTGACATGGTGATTGTTTAGAAGAATTGCCCGAGAGGAAATTGAGATCAAGTCTTGAGCAAGATGCTTGATCAAAAAAAATTTTAGAAATAAAATTATTTTTTTTTTATTTCTATTTTTTGTTTTTCGTTAAGTGAGAGAAAGTGGTAGCTAGGAGAGATTAATATTTGTAATTATTTTTATTTTTCTAAGTGCGCAATCGACAGGATTTGAACCAGTAAAGTATAGATCCTAAGCGAGAGGGAACGCATTAAACCGCTCCGCCACGGAAGGAAACGATGAAAATGAAAATTTTTTATAGTTCATATTCTTGGCCGACTCCTGAGATATGAGCAGGCCAAACTTATTTTCAAGTGATCCAGTAAGCCAATTCTTGATTAAGTTTGGATCCAGACAGCCTTAGTACAGACAGGTTGAAGTTTTCTGAATTTTATTTTGATCAAGAAAAGGTAAAAAAAAATAAGTGTGTGCGTGTGTTACCAGTATGCGTGGGGGGAGTAAAACTTCTTTCGTTATTCGACCCCTTACAGAAATAAGATCAGATTAAATAAAGATAAGATAAGATTAGATTCTCAATATTAATATTAATTATATCATTAGTAATAATATTAATTATATAAATAAAATAACATTAATAATAAAAATATAATAATACCAATAAATATATTTTACTTGTCACAAAATAATGTAAATAGAAGTATTAATAATAGGATTAGTAAATATATCAATAAAAATATAAAAATGATTGAAAGATATAAATATAAAATGGATTTTAATATTAATAATACCATTAATATTATTGTTGATTATACCATCAATATTAATTTTAATACTAAAAATAATACAAATAGAAATATTAATGATAATATTAGTCTTTATATCAATATGAATGAAAATTGATTGTAAAATGTAAATATTATATGAATTTTAATATTTATAATAACATTAATAATAATATTAATAATGTAAATAGAATTATTAATAATAATGATACTAGTAATAATATAAATGAAAATATATTGTAACGAGAATTGGCATTTCTCGTGTTATCGGTAATTATTTATGATAATTACGTTCCGTAGATGCTTATCGGCCGATACACATGGGAATTTAGTGTTGGCGTGAAGATAAGTAATACAGCTTTATTACGAGCGGTTTCGGTGTTACCATCTGTGGCCCAAATGTTGAGTGACTAGGGAAATAACTAAATAGTTTACATCAGATGGTCACCCTGATTGCAATAGAAAATCTCCCCTACTCCGACACGTCCCCACTAGAGAGCCGCATCAAGGGTGTGCGCGCAGATGGTGAGGAGTGGGAGAAACGGAGAGTAGGGAGACGATCCGTATAAGAGCTAACGGCTGACAATTTAGTCAGTCGTTGGCTGGCGTGCTGGTGTACGCTCTCGTAGGCGATCACCATGTCGTTGCCTTGTTGCATAGGCAAGACCTGGTGAAAGCTGTCTCTCTCGCACTAAGTGAGGATACCCTATGCCAGGGTAACCTATACACTAGGTGCTGGTTGAGTAGTGGCTTTTTTGGGTAAGTCCTTGCGAGGCAATTTTATGGTGGCCACTACCTCCAGCTACCTGGTGTACTAGGTGTGTAGGAGACCTGGAGATGATTCTGTAAGGCCTTGCAGGGCATGAATCTCTCGATCTCGGTGGACAGAAGGTTAAGCAAGGGATTTAACCTGAAGTCAAGGATGTTCTCGTGTCTTATACAAAATACGTAAGTATGATGTATGACAAGCTCTCGTTGTTATCGACAGTACTTGGTGGACCGCGCCCCTCTACCATTTCTTACTGAGTTAGGCCGCTACCGAATGGTCATTTATTGACTGTTGCTCCCGTCATAAATTCCCCGGTTGTTGGTTGCCGATAGAATCAGCTGGCTCCCACCTGACGGTAAGAGAGGAGGTTGGTGAGAAATCCTCGTTGTTACCTTTGGCCAGTTCTCTCGCCAGTAATGGTCAGAAAATTGGTTACAAAATGGCTCCCAACGTGGGGCCTGCCATAACGACTGTCGGTAACGTTCCATTTATGGGTAATGGAAACTCCCGCTTTTAGTTCGGAAGTTCCCCATGACTGATTATGGCAGAAGTGTGCTCGAACGTCATTGGTTATAGTATCCCATGTCTATAACTAATGATTTAGGGTGCGCAGAAGTCAGAAAAGGAGTGGGAAATGAACGGACCAATAGCAAACGTTTCTCTGGGTATATAAGGGGCTACAATTCGAACAGTAGCTCATTCTTCTCTGATTGCTTAACCACAGTACATCACAGAAGGATTTTTGGACTGCGATGACAAGCCGTAAGGAAGTCAAATCTATTTTTGGTGGTGATTCAGAGCAATCTGAATCGCTCTCGATTGGCGAGACCAATTCAGTAATGGATTGGACTCAGGACGACGAACCAGGGGTTGAGAATGTGTCTCCTCCTGGAACTGATGTCCAGCCAAAAACAGCCGGATCGCTGCCCGAAAGTGGACCCAGTGTTGATCTGGGAATATATACGATTGAAAAAGATGAATATTATTTGACTTATTAATAATCTCAAAATAATAATATTAATTAAAACATCAATATTAATATGAATAATTTTATCAATAATAATATTAATAATATAAATAGAATAACTATATAAAATTATGAAATAGTGCCTTCATATTTATATAAATTTCAAAAATAATTAAAAAATTATAAATAATATAATGACAGTACACAAGCAAACAGTCTAAAGTCAAATTTACCAAAAACTTGAGCAGGTTTTCTGAGTTAAGGCAATATTGATCAACAGATTTCTACTCGCGCTTGAGTCGAAGATTTTCAAAATTTCAATTTCCGAATCATTCGAAATTTTTATAATGTTTAAGTATTAAACTCCTTGACAGGCTTCGAGTCCAGAATTAAAAATAATAAAAAATGAATTTTGTAATAGCAAAAAAAATTTTATTTAAAAAAAAAAAATTAAAATTTTATTATAATTTAAAAAAAGTACAAGTGATTCAATAAATATTTATTGATAAATTCTTGATCTAGTTTGGATCAAGACGGCCTTATTACAGACAAGTTAATGTTTTCTTGATCCAGGCTTGATTAGAACGGCCTTATTCAAGCATCTTGATCAAATCTTGATCAAAACTTGATCAGGTTTCCTGAGTCAAGGCAACATTGATCAAGTCTCGATCAAGATTGGCAGTCAAATCAAGCTTGCCTTAACAGATTTCCACTCTGATGCATCAGCACCGGTAGCTCAGCTTCAAATTTTTACTCGATTTATTGTTTGATTTATTCAAAAAGAACATTCTCTGTGACTCTGTTTCCCTAGCTACATCTTTTTTTCAATCCATTTACAAAATATGATTGCCGGAATCTTTTTATTTTATTTATGATTTTTTTTTGTTGCCAATAATTATATTCAATTATTTTGTGAAAGTCTAGATTATGTGAACGTTTATATTAATAGTAACAGTGATGATAAAATTTTTCAGTCATCTGTAACATTATCAATGTTAAATACCACGTCACATTAAAAAACATTAAATTTGAGATAGCTTTTTCATTTTATAAAGTTCGTATCATTTAGCAGGGTGACTATTTCTTGATCACTTGTTCAGAGCTAAAAAAATTAACATTAAAGTTTCACCCTTTTCGTTTGCAATGTTCTTAAATTCAACAACATTAAGTTCTATTACATGAATACTTGTAATAAAAAATTCCTTCCTTATGTGATTTTTTTCGTGATATTTAGACCGTGGTCAAGACAAATTTTATGACGAACAAAACTGACTATTACGATTCCTGGAATAAAATGATTTTGAATTGGCCAGCTTTTTTTGCTTTGGCCAGCTATCGAACGCTCTCCCAAGTTATCGAACAAAACATATTCAAATACTATGAACTTCTATTATTTAAAAAAATGGGTTTAGTTACATTGAATAATATTGAGTATTCATCATCCAATTATAAACAATCTTTTTTAAATTTTTTCAGAGCTCTCACAAAGCAAGTAACTTTACCAACAGTTTTAGTTACGGAGACCGACTTTTCCAAAATTAATTCTTCATCATTGTTCTTTGGTACAAAGTGCTCAACGATTTTAAGTAATAGTCTAGAGACTGTTGTTGAAAACCATATATTCCATTCAGAAGACATCATGAAAGTTATAGCGACTATTTCTTCTTGTAAGAAGAACTCTCAGGCAGACTACAACGGCAAGTATTCATTAGGTTACACATGCAGATATAAAAATACTGTTTATAGTTATAATATTTTATTGTATATTATTTCAAAGCTGTTCGCTAAACAGCATACATGATCAAATATTTGTGATTTGAGGGATCCATATGTTACATTACAGAATGCGATTTATTAAAGCTTCATCGTAGAATTTTTCATTTTGCATAGAGTTCTACTTTTGTTGAACTGCGTTTTTACAAAGCTTGGGGCATTTCGCAAGTACGACAGCAATGGCTTGCGTTGAAACTATTGTCGCCGCGAGACACGAGAAAATTTTTAAATTTAATGAATAAAAAAAAATATAATAATTAAATATAAACAAATTTATCAGTGCTAAAGAACTGTTATATTAAGTTATATTAAGAACATTGATTAATTTATCGATATTTGATAATTAAATTTTTTTTGGCATTTTTGGTTACTTTTCTCGTCTCTCGAGCGACCCGAGTAGTAATTCAGAAAGAAATCGGATCAGGATCGGATTAGGGTTACCTGATTTCAAATCCAGCCCGGATTAGGCATCTTTTTCAATTAAAAATTGATAAATTTACTTTCAACTAACCGATGTAGTAGGGAAACAGGGCCGATTCTAAACCATCCCTTAATTAATAAATTAATGAGGGGTGGTTTTTTTAAAAAGAAAAAAAAAAAGATTAAGTAGTAGTTACAGTGATGTGTAGGAGAGATGTTAGTGGGGTTTGAGGGGTTTTCAGATTAGGGGCTAGCTAAGGAAAATGAAGTAGCTAAGATGGGGGGATGGTGGATTGCGAGTATGGAGATGGGGATTCGGGGTGGTATATGATGTGTATGCCGGATGTTGGTCATTATTATTTATTCTCAAGTTTTATGGATTTTTTGTTTATATAATAAAATTTAATTTTTATAAATTTAATTTAAAAATGATTCATAGATGTTATTATTTATTTGTCATACTTCGTTTTCATTGAAAACCGTTAAAATCAACAGTTTTTGTATATAGATATTTTTTTATAGCTATTTGAGAAAGAATATTCTTAGTAAAGACATGCGTCATAGGTGGGGTAAAATAATATTTATTTTATATATGTGTGTGTCTATACAAAAAAGATTATCAAAATTAAAAAACTATCAGTGTCTTTAAAGTTTTCTCAAAGAAAAGTTGTCTTGCAAATTATGTTGATTTATTGTAGATATACAAGGTTTTAAGCAACCTCATAATGCTTTTGTTTTAAAAGAGTTTGCTGCAATTAATATTTAAAAAAATTAAACATATTGTTTTGTATTTAAACCACCAAGTACATGGCATAATTTGCCCGCAAAATACAAGTCAATTAATCATTGGTTGATACGTAATTTGCACGGTTTATCACGGGAATGTGGTGATTTGTCTTATAAAGATATACGTTCTCAAATCAGCAGATTACATATATGTCAAAGGTGATGAGAAAAAAAAGTGGTTGAAAGATATGACTAAAAATTTGAAAATAATTATCGATTTATATTCAATGAATGCTCCAAGGATAAAAACAAATCATCAAGAATATCATTACTCTATACGTAATTGTAATTGTGCACTTGAAAATATACAGCAATTAAATTTATGATTTAAAAGGTATTGGGGTGTATAACCATCTCTCAATAAGTCCATGCATTTGTATTATGTATTAAAAGATTCATCGAAACTTACAGAAGGAAACATTAAAATATTACCAGAGAATTTTTTTTTTGCAAACGCATTAGAATCAATGGATAAAATTTCGGATAAACTGCCTGAAAATATAAAAAGTAAACGAAAATTCATTGACGAGCGTCGTTGTAGAGAACATTTTAATTTTTTAAGTTTATATACAGATGCAGATAGACCATTACCGGAAAAAATAAAATCACATAAAATAAAGTAATAATTAAAAAAAAAATATTTGATTCAAAAAGTTTTTTGCTATAGTGACTAACCACTAGTTAATTAGAAATTATTCAGATCAACCGGTTTGAAACACATTATAATATAAGCATATGCGTACGCAAATATAATATGCATAGTAGGGGCCTTGTGGGTTCACTAAAAAAGCTTGAACAGAGCTCATTAATATATAAACTTGTGGTGTACAAATACTCTTCACGTGAAATAGTAAAAACATAAGTAGTAGCTTGAAATGATGTTATATGGAGTTGGAAATTTATCAAAAATTTTTATTCAATAATTCTGAACTCAATGCACAAGAAGAAAAGCTGATTTCGTTTCTTGATGATTTACATATACATTGGAAAAAAATTAAACTTTTACGATTTGAAATGGGTCTGGATACATATAATAAAGTTTATTCAGCTACTGAAAGTCAATGGAAACTTATCGACTTGTTCGAGCTACCACCATATAACATCGATGAAAACGATCTTATTTTGAGATTTTTTGATTGAGCTTTAATATCAACTTAAACACCACTTGTACAAGAATTATTTGAGCTGTGGAATAGAAATGAAAGAGTTGAATCGAGTTTCACTGAACAACGAGAAATCAATGATAACAGTAGAGAATAAGACGAAGAATAATTTTAAAAGTGTATTATATTAATTTTTAAAGTGTATTTTTCAATTTAAAAATAAAATAAATATATTCAAAACTGAAATTGTATTAGAAAATGTTTATTTATTTATTAATTTTAGTTTTACATATTCTTTGTGTTTTTTCAATAAAACAGAATCTATAATTTTACTTAATTTTTTAATTCGCATTTGAAATCTTTCACGATCTCGAGCTATTGTTTTCCATTCTCCACGTCGTGCTGATTGATATGCTTACAACCATGTATACATTATGCGTATGGTATCGGTAGTAAACGATACATGCATTTTTTCAATATTACTGATTGTAGAATTTCTCGATTTGTTTTTTTCAATGTCTTCTGAGTGTCCGAGTTTCAAGTGTTTTATTTTTGATTTTGGAATGTTATCATTTGTTTTTGTTTCTCCATGTTTTCCAGGTTTTAAACTATCATAAAATCGTTCAGAACGACTTAATGATTTAGATAATTCGAAAAGATTATTTTCCAATTCGTATTCCGTTTTACTATTTTTCTTATCTATAATTCTTTGATTAGTCAATTTTTATTTTTTTTTTGACCAACCAGAAAAGATATTGGAATTTTTAGAAGATTCGTTTAATTGTTTTTGTACTTGCTATTTTTAACATTTTAATGTGATGTCTATGAAAGTTGAACTATGAATGAATGATTTTTTATGATATGCTTGAATATATATTAATTTTCGGGCGGAACCGCTTATTGTATTGAACCTAACGATACAATCATGTAGGATTAAGCAATAAGCTGATGTCTGAGCAGGAAACTGTTGGAATAATTCAAATTCAAGTCGTATATCAAGTGGTCCAAATTTCAAAAATTCATTTTGATTGAACAATCGATCACAATTAGTAGAGCCTGATTCATATATTTTTTCTTTGTTAAAAATGGTTCTGTCTCTTTTCCATAATAAGAAACTTGGAATTGAGCAAACATGTCATATAATAAAGCATACTGGTTATGTGTCATGTTAATATTGAGATTCCCATAGGGATATGACTGAGAATTTAGGAAAAGTTTGATATCTCTCACATTACAATGATCGAAAAGACTTGCATTTTGGTTTGCAATATTTTTTCGCACTGTTTGAAAATCAACAATGACATATCTAGGTTTTTCAAGTTGTGTTGATGTTTTTACACTCCAAATATGCTTTGTTGTTGCTGGTAATAATGGGTAATCATACAGTTCCCAAGTACGAAAACTCATTGCTATAAATGGATTTTTTGCAATAAAATTGAGTAGTTGAAGTTTTTGTTACTCGTATATATGGTACTATCCATTCAATTTTTTCTAAAGTAATGTTCACATCTTCAACAACAGCAGCGGCACAGCACAGCAGCAGTCTTGTTGATGATGTCGATAATGATGACAATAATTTTAATGACAGTGAAAGTGATGTTGACAATGAAAAAGAAAAATCTCAAACAGTTTCCCATTTTACTTGGATTCGTAATTTATCAAGATTATTAAGTTCACAAATATTAAAAAATGGCCATAAATTATGGTTGAGTGATCGATGTTTATGTCATTTTAAAAGTCAAAAATCTTATGAACATCATTTCCATGATTGTTTAAATCAAAATAATGCCAGAATGATAATGCCGGATGAAGAAGATCATATTCAAAAATTTAATAATTATAAATTTAAAGAGCCAGCACCCTTCTCAATCTATGCTGATGTAGAATGTGTTGGTTATTATTTACATTGTACATATGATAATTCACTTCCAAAATTTGCATTTAATCGTAGTGAAAACTGTATAGAGTTGTTTGTTAGTGAACTTAAAATAATAACAAAACAAGTGAATAATATTTTAAATAATCCAGTTCCAATGGAACAATTGACTTTTCAACAAGAAATTAATTGTCATTCATGTAAAACATGTCATATATGTGAAAAACCATTGTTAGATAAAGATTTAATTACAAGAGATCATTGTCACATTACTGGTCATTTTCGAGGATTAGCACACTCAAATTGTAATTTACAATATCAAGATACACATGTAATACCAATTTTTTTTCATAATTTGGGTGGTTTTGATAGTTTTTTTAATTATTAAATCATTGGCTAATCAGTTTGAAGGTTCTATTAAGCTTTTACCAATTAATAAAGAAAAATATGTATCCTTTACTAAAGAAGTTAGATATAAAAAACTAAATTCTCCCAGAAGTACTTGTATACATTTAAGATTTCTTCACTCATTTGAATTCATGCCTAGTAGTCTTGACAAGCTTGCATCTTATTTAGATGATTGCGATAAAAAAAAAACTCGAAAACTTTCGTAAAAATTGTATATTAAATTATGGTTTAGATCCAATACATTTTTATACAATACCAGGTTATTCATTTGATTGTATGTTGAAGTGTACAGAAATAAAATTAGAACTTTTAACTGATCCTGAAAAATATTTATTTATTGAAAAAGGAATAAGGGGTGGAGTTGCACAATGTACAAGCAGGTATGCTAAAGCTAATAATCGTTACATGTCTGATTTTAATACTAATTAAGATGAATCTTATATGATGTACTATGATATAAATAACCTTTATAGAAATTCAATGATGAATTAATTACCATATGAAGGATTTGAATGGGATAATAATAAAGATATTAATTTTTTTTTCCGTCGCAGATGATTCATAGGATATATATTAGAAGTAGACTTAGAATATCCTGAAAATTTATTCGATGATCATCGCGACTTTCCTCTTTGTCATGGACATCGTGTTCCACCAAACTTAAAACAAGTAAAGCTAATGACTACTTTATATGCAAAAAAAAATTATGTTATTCATTATAGACGTTTAAAAAAATATTTAAGCTTAGGCATGCAATTAACAAAAATTCATAGAATATTAAAGTTTAAACAAGCTCCTTGGTTAAAACAATACATAGATTTTGATACTCAAAAAAGACAAGAGTCAACTAACTTATTTGGTGTTTCGATATTTAAATTATTGAATAATGTTATATATGGGAAAGCTATAGAAAATTTACGTGGTAGAAGAAATGTGAAAATGATAACAAAATGGGATGGACGTTATGGGGCAAAATCATTTATAGCAAAACCAAATTTTCATTGTAGTATGATACTCGGAGAAGATCTTGTTGTTATTAAAATGTCTAGAGTAAAAATAAAATTTGACAAACCAATTTATATAGGGTTTTCAATTCTTGATATTTCTAAATTTTATTTGTATGATTTTCATTATGATTATGTTAAAAAAACCTACGGAAATTCTGCTAAACTTTTATATATGGATACAGATGCTTTGGCTTATTTATTCACAGTACCAGATATTTATAAATGTATGAAAAAAAATTTAGAAAAATTTGATACAGCTTATTATCCAGAAAATAATATTTATAATATGCCATTAGTAAATAAACTCAAAATTGGAGTTATGAAAGATGAAAATCAAGGTAAAATAGTTAATGAATTTGTAGGTTTACGTGCAAAAGCTTATAGCATCAAAATATTGAATTAAGATAAAATTATAAAAAAAGCTAAAGGCGTAAAACGATCTGTAATAGAAGAAATTGAATTGAACAACTATGAAGAGTGTTTATTTGATCATAAAAATTTAATTAAAAAACAATATTTAATTCGAAGTAAAAAACATGCAGTTCATACGATTTTATAAACAAAATTAGCATCAAGTTGGCAAGACGATAAAAGAATTTTATTGCCAAATTCAACAGACACTGTACCATGGGGACATAAACAAATAAATAATACATGAATATGATATATAATTGGTTTTTTATTTATTTAATACTTGTATATGTTTTACAATTTTTATCACATTCGTTTTATTATTATGAATATTATTTATTTGTCATTCTTTTTTCTAAAAAATGTATTGATGAAAAATTTTTTGTCATTATTGTTGTAAATTTTTTTAATAACCATTGTTTCATTTTGTACACATTTTCAAGAGCACAATTATAATTTTTAGAAAGAGGATGCATTTGAGCGTGTGAGAAAGGTGCTTTTTCTTCCATTTTATTGAATTTTGGAGCACCTAATTCTTGTAAATTGAAAACTAATCCATTATTTGTTCCTTCCCATACACGACTTTTAAATTTGAGAAGAGTCTTTATTGATTCACCATTGACTATAACAGGTCTATGATTAGTTACATAATCTTCTATTTTATAAAATGTATGTTCATACGGCGTGTCACCAAAACTCCATGGTATTCCATGAACTTCCGATTCACTTCTCAATATTTCATTTTCTTCCTGCGGTAAATCTGTTCTATCATATTCTTCTTGAAATATAAAGCAATTATCTTTTCAATTTGTATTGTCAGATTCATCATTTAATTTTAAGATCGCCAATTCTTTAAATGAAAACGAATCAAAATTATGAGGCTCCCAAGTCCCTTGCACATTAAGAAAACAAACCATGTCTTTATTATTTCACTGTTGACGGTCAAATCTAAATTCTTACTGATTGCATTCACAAATAAAAGAATATTATAACATGAAAATTCCCACTTTCAAAATTAAAAATATAATTATAGGTCAGATTTATCAATCCAAGAATTATGTTGTGAATCAAATCCTAGGAATTTACATAAATATTTATTTCCACGTTTTTTTTAAATTTTTTCAACAAGATAAATATCTGAATATTTTACTGAGGTTAATTTTTCTTCGTAAAAACCTTCTTCAATTGGATTATTTTCATAGTCTATGAGTTTATCGGTTATACGATCAGTACTTATGACTTTCTCGACAGTAAAAATTTCAGTAGTAAAATTTGGAGTATATCCTTTCTCGAAAACATTTTTATATTTGCTTATACGAACTTTATCACCAACAAAAAATTTATTTTTTGGTTTTCTATTAATTTGAGAATTTTTATAAATATTAAGCAATACATTTTTTTCATTTGCTGAATTGACATTTATTGGTTTTATTTTTATTGCTCGATGTTTCGTATTATTATATTGTTGTAATAAATTCCGTAATATTTTTTGCCATTTATAAGAACCTTGAAAAGTGAATTTTTTCAACATGAGATTTTTTAATGTACGATTAAATCGTTCAACAATTGATGCTTTTAAATTACTGAACAAGTGATATAAATATGTATATTATATTCTTTCATCAAGGTTTGGAATTCTTTATTCCAAAATTCTCGACCTTGATCAACCATTAATTTTTTAGGAATACGTTTTTGCATGAGTACAGATTTCATAGCACTCGTGACATCTTTACCATTTTTCGACTTTACAGGAATCGCCCAAGCATAGACCCCTTATATCTACATGATGTCTGATATAATTTCTACGAGCAGGTCTGTGAAGCTCTTCAGCTACTTGGGCTTTTTTGTTTTCCATTAATTATTTCTTTTAATTCTTTTATTTGAAAATCAATTTCTGAAATATTGATTGTATTTTTCGAGTTTTCTGTAAAAATTTCTAAGTTTTTGTTACCTTTTTCTAAAATATTTAGCTTATTTTCTATATTTTGTAACGAGCCAGCAAAATTTTGATTTTCAATTTTAAAATTTTTATCCAAATTGTCAATCGAATTTACGATTGAATTTTTATTTTCATTTAATTCAACTACTTTTTTATCAAGCTGATATATTACATCAGCATTACGTGTTGCAAGATCTTGCAACTGCCGATTTTAGCCGGTAATGGTAGAACACGAGGTAAACGAACATTTTTTTTACCACCAGATTTTTTTACAGCATTACGTGCTCCTTTTATAACTGACTTGATAGGATCGCTACCAGGTTGAGTTAATTGTTTTGTTAAGTTAATAATTTTTTTCAATAATACCCAAGATCTTTTTTTTTTTAATTTTTTGGTTTGTCTTCTTTTTTTCAATGCCATACCTATTTTAACTTTTGATTACATAGCGTTTGTTCCTCTTCAAGCAGCTGCTTTTGTGGCTATACACTGAGAGAAATCTCAGATTTTGACGAGACGTTCGCTTCTTTAGATAAGAAGGCCCTTCTTGATTGAAGTAGGTTCGCCACAATAATTTATTTCTTTACGCGTAGTACTCAGCAGTTGATAATTAGTAAAACAATTATATTTTCGAATAGGAAATAGATGGTTCGATGACGCCTATATTTTACTAGCACTTTAAAATAGTTCAGAAGAAAACTGTCGCTTCTTCACCGAAGAAGTGTAATTTTTATCTGCGAAAATCAACCGCCTTCATCAAAGAAGTGTAATTCTTATTTGCCTTCGATAAAAACTTTTTATTTTATTTTATAACGATTTTTCGCTTTTTACAAGTAGTACCGTATCGATAGCCATGTGATTCAAAGAGAGATATAGTAATTACATATCAAAAAAACGTATTATTAATGGAATTGGAAAAAAAATTACTTGAAAAGCGAAATTTTTAAAATGAATATCTGGTGAGTTTAGTAAAAAGACAGTGCCTTCTTCTGTCAAGTAGGAGACATTTTTTTCCGAAAAATGTACATTTGGCAACAAGCATAATGTAATTGAGTTTTAATGAATCGTCGATACGTTTAATATTTTTCTTTTTCGATTGCGTAAATTTTGATATTATATTGAAATGTAAGAATTTTCAGTTTCTACGTTTTTTTCTTTGAAGAGTGTGTAGAAATTTTTATTAAAAAACCAAAATTATAAGTTCCTGAATATAAATTATCGTATAAATTTCACAGAATTTTTATTCTAGCACGGAATATTTTATTTGTGTAAAATATTATATTGCACCAAGGCAGGAGCGATTTGTCGTGATACGTCTCCCACTAATACATAATTCAT
>WSYQ01000543.1:0-63523 GCA_011426435.1 Lysiphlebus fabarum
TGAATATATAAATAATATATGTTTATATAAATTTGTAATTTTACAAAATACAATGAAAAAGTAATTTAAAATAAGCAAATAATATAAATAAAATTAGAAATTGATAATATTTAATCATATTCCAATTATCCATGTAAACAAGGCATATACACATACCTTCTTAAACATATATAATGAAATGTTTGGATATATATAATGTCTATATAATATTATATATACACAAACATACATATGCGTATTTTTATATGAATAAATATTTATATATTATACATATTCGCTCAATGTTTACTATATATAATACATATGCATGTATATTTTTTTTACATTTACTGCAGATATTTCAGTATAATATTAATGTGAATATTTATTTTTCTCTGTATATATTAATTATTTAATTTTGCCAAATTGAAAAAATGATAAAATAAAATAAATTAAGTCAAGCCTACGTCAAACCTATAGTGTTTTGTGGGAATATTTTATAACGAAATAAAACGACTTCAAATTTTAAAAATTGTGTTTTGAAAGAACTTATATGAATTTTATAATAATTAAAAACAAAAATATTATTACTCTTTTTTGAATACTATTTGAGAATAATTATAATTCAAAATTATTCATATCCTAAGTTTCGTCGTTCATTTACAGAGTAATTCAAACGAAGCCAGAAAATTTAAAATTAAATATCACTATTTCTTCAATAAAAAAATTAGTATATGACTGAGAAATTGGTCACAATAATTCAAATAAGGCCTATAGAAAGAAAATAATCCATGACCATTTTCACATGACAATAATTCATGACATTTCGTTGGATAAAAAAAAAATGATAAGCCCAAAAGATCAAGAAAATATATATTAAACTGTATAAAGGGAGTATCTCCACGCAAATAGAAATAAAAAGTTTAGGCCACAGCATTGTTAGGATTAAAACAAAAAATCTATATTGGAGCCCAAAATTTTCGCTTGATATTGTACAAATTTCGGCCAACCACGTCCAAATCGTATATATTTGCATGTGTGTGATCTGGTATATACTAGTATAGAGCGGCGCGGGACGCATCATTGACACTCGAATACACTCATACGTTTATGTCGAATATCAATGATTTTTATAAACTGCAATTACCAATATCTCTAAATTGCGATGGGACAGAAATATAATTTTTTTTTTCAAAATTATCTAGACAATTTCAATTTTATCATATTAATTTTTTATCAAATCGGTAAACTCAGTTTTTTTGTTAGAATAAAAAATGTACAAGAAAAAAAACAATTAAATAAGAATTCCTATACGTGCAATATTAAATCGTTTGAAGAGTTCACATGCTTATAATTAATTAACTCTAAAACTAGATAGGACATAATTACAAAATTAGGATCATTCGATGTAGGGGAATTCCAAGATTTATCTATCACAATATAAGGAAATCGGTAAATAGACTATTTGACGGAGATACTCCCTTAATGTTGCTTCCAGATAATTTAATCGTCACTCAGTTTTTATATTCGGCTTATTTTTTAAATGAAATGAATATCTATACTTTCAATTCTGACTTCATGTTTTTGAGATAATAAATGTCAAAGTTGACAACTTTTATACGCGACGATAAGACTATAGTTACATTTTTATTTTTTGAAAGTTCGTTTGCCACTAAAAAATTTTTGAATTACAATCAAGGACAACTACGATAAAAAAAATTTGAATTTTTTTAACGATGACTTTTAAATATATTTAATATTGACTCTTAAATTGTTTTTCAGTTTCAAAAATTCAAAAATTTCAGTAATAACTTTTCAAATTTTAGATTTCCAAAAAAAATAAATATATATATACATATTGAATTAATATAATAATGTTGACTGTCATGAAAATAATATTTAAAAAAAAAAAAATTATTTTCAAAAAAAGTAAGTGTGAAACGATCAGACTACTTTCTTGGTCATTTTTTATCTATTTTTCTCTTTATTTAATATATTTACAATATTTTATTTTAAACTTAATAATAATGTATAATTACATATATATTAATACAGACAATTTATTGTTGAAGATGATGTCACTCTGATGCCAGTGATACTGAAATGATTGAATGAATAAATTCAGTTTATTGAATTGTTCTTGCTATTTTAAATATATTTATTTATAAACTATTATATTGAATTTTTCATATATTTATATTTGTAATGATATTTTATTATTAATTTGATTAACGAATTATTGATTTAACATCATTATTTATTTAATTATTTAAATTAAATAAATCTGATGCAACTTTATGTGTAATCACAATGATTTTTACAATGTTATATTATATTTGCAAGGTTAGGTCCTATTAAAGAGACCTAATCCCAGTGAGAGCCACACGACAACTAACTACATTTTTATTTATTCGGCTTACCAATATTGCTTGATATATGTAACATCTCATTCAGTAGTTGCTTTGACTAGATTAGTCAAAGCTAATTTTTTTGGCATGACTAATAGTAGTACGTTACAAGTGAGTAGATCAAACTTAGAAAAAAAAACGGACTTGAAAGACCCTCAAGGGGGGGGGGGGGAGGTTACTTTTAAAAAAAAAATTTCGATCCTCATTCCATCTCGATGAACTAGAAAAAAAAATTGAAAGTATAATTCTGAGAAATCGAGGGCATTTTGTTTATTTTGCCCCATATTTAAAATTTATAATAGATATATTTTAATATTTGGTAGCTAAGAAAATAAATGTTCATAGTTAATTATTTAAAGACTTTGACACGTTGAATTTCCTATCCTAGTTTTGTTAAATGCAATTATTCCGTAGCTGACATATATGTATATGTTTGGCAAAACAACGTTTGTCGGGTCAGCTCGTGAGTTTATATAAACGAGGTTATTTAGATATTCGAAAATATATATTTACATAAATAAGAATACCAGGATCAAATAATCTTAAAAAAATTCGACCTCATAAACATGAATATCTTAAATGTTTGTGCTTTCGTTGACCAATATGAATTGAAAAAGAAATATCAACATGATAATAGAAAAAAACCAATAATAATAATTATAATAATAATAATTTGAAAACTTGTTTTTTTATAAGTATAATTAATATATTGTCAAGATGCAGATAATTCAATTTTTTTTAGTTTTATCAGTAAATGTACTTACGAATTTACGATATCCTCAACGTTCTTTAAATTTTAGCCTTTCACGAAAAGACAACTTTCTTCATGATTTCTCGATGCAGTGGCTTTATTATATCATATGTGAGTAGAAATACAGTTCACTTTTTTCTGCAGTGAGAAGGATAATGAAAAAAGGAGTGAGAAAGACTCATGAAAAGATTCGAGCGTCGCATTCAATACTGGGGAATGTTACACGACGACTGCTTTTCGTGCTATTTTTTTTTTCGCTTATTTTTCTTATATGCATCATGTACACTCTGAGAAAAGTCTGTTTTCATTTGCATCGTATTACTTCTTAAAGTTTCGAACGTCCGCGCGTGTGTGTGTGTGTGTAATCTTGCAGATTGATATACATTCGTAGACTTCTTGATATAGTACTGGCCTGTTCAACTTTTTTGATTTTTATTCAAATAAAGTTTTTTGAATAATGAATAATCACAACGAAGAAAAAAAACATTTTTTTAAAAAAAAAAAAAACGTCAAGTTTCGATATACAACGTAACTTATTTTGCTCTCGATTAATTTTTCATGTAAATATACAATAAGATATGATACTAGAAAAACCAAAGAATAATATTTGTTTTTGTTTTATGTAAATCTTAATTACTGAAAAAAAAATGAAAATTATACTTGACCTCGCTTCATATAAGATTAAATAGTGTTTGCTTAAAATTTAACTTTGAATTTTGAAATAACTACGCAGGGTCAAGTATAATTTTTTTTGATGTGTGAACATCTTTAGACGCTTTATTAGACGCTAGAGGTAGCTAAAAAGACAAGTACGCTTGTAGAAATATTATTTGAAAACTTATGTAGTCAATTAAATTCCTAAAGTTTCCTTTCTTCCTAAAGTTATTTTGAATATATTAAAAATTATGTATATTAAACATTTGAATGAACAAACAGCTACGAAATATGATGCAAGTAAAAAAAAAAAGTTTATTGACTACACAATTATTTTTAAAAATTTATTTAAACAAATGCATCTGTTTTTTTAGCTGTTCCCGATAAATGCATACAAAATTACCTAAAGTAATTAATACAATAAACAAATGCATCTAAAATAATTAAATAATAATTTTTGAATGAACTAAGGAAAAAAATATAATTGCAAAAAAGTCAAGTACTTGAAGAATGAGTATTCAAAAATTGATTTATGCAATTACATCTTTTTTTTTAGCTAATTAATATTTGAAATTAAATTTCCAATAAATAATAAATAATTCTTAAATAAACGATTGCCTATGGAAGAATATGTAATTTCAAAAATAGACAATTATTTATGCAATTGGGCTTTAATGAATTATTCATTCAATCAAATTTTTCATTTTAGCTAATTTTGCCTAATAAATTCATTTAAAATAACATGAATAATTTTTTTTAATAAACAAATAGTTCTGGAAGAAGATATAATTAGAAAAAAGACAATCACTTGTTTAGTTATTGTTTAAAAATTATTTATCTAATTACAACTGTCTTTCTAGCTGGTTGACCTTAAATTTAATGAACTTTGAATAAACAAGTAATAATTTTCGAATAAAACAAATGACTGAGGGAGAAGATGGATGTGTCAAAAAAAAAACAAGTACTTGCCTAAATACTGTACAAAAATTTAATAATTATAATAATAATATATTTGTCCTTGATAAATTCAGTACAGAAGAAGATGTAAAAAAAAACTATTATATGGTTTAATCACTCTTCAAAAAATTAGTCAAACAACTGTATCGATTTTCCTAGCTATTTGTTATAACTATAAATACATATAAATTTTCATAAATTAATTTTTTATATCAACAAATAGCTACGAAAAACGTTGCAAATGATAAAAAGGACAATTATTAGTACAATCACTTTTTAAAAAATTTAAAAAATTATTTGAACACCTTAATTTTAAAAAATTATTTGAACAACTTCATTCTTCTTCCTATCTATTTGTTCTTAATAAATGCATTTGATTGTTAAATAATAGTAATTAATATTATTAAAAATTTATATTTAGTATTATTAATAAATAATAATTATTATTATTTCGTTAAATACATAAAAAAATTTCAAAATGTCGAAACCGGAAGTAGAGTATCAAAAAACAATACTTTACAATACTCTGTTTCTTCATTGCGATCGAAAATATTCAAATACCATAAATATACGTAGGGCTGCCACGCATTTTATCTATAGCTCCTGAAAAAAAAAACAATATAAAAAATTGTGAAAAACTTGGACTCGAGACTTTTTGAGGACGTTGATATCTGACCCTTCTTGAAAATCTTTGACTGAAGCCCGAGTGGAAATCTGTTGATCAATGTTGCCTTAACTGAGGAAACCTAATCAAGTTTTGATCAAGATTTGATGAAGATGCTTGATTAAGGCCATCTTGATCAAGAATGGATCAAGAAAGCTTTAACTTGACCGTAACAAGACCACCTCAATCAAAACTGGATCAAGAAAACTTTAACTTGTTTGTAAGAAGGACGTTTTGATCATGATTGGATCAAAACATCTTGATTAAGGCCGTCTTGATCAAGAATAGATCAAGAAAGCTTTAACTTGACCGTAACAAGACCGCCTTGATCAAGACTGGATCAAGAAAACTTTGACTTGTTTGTAATAAATATTTATCTCGACTTTTGTTTTTTTTTTAACTTTTCTTGATCAAAATAAGATCAAGAAAACTTTAACCTGTCTGTAATAAGGCCGTTTGGATCCAAACTTAATCAAGAATTGATCAATAAATATTTAATGGATCTCTTGAATTTTTTTAAATTTGTAATAAAATTTTAATCATCTTTTTTAATATAAAAATTTTTATTTTTCTATTACAAAATTTATTTGTTATTATTTTTATTATAACTTTTTTTTTATTCACGTACAATCGCTTATAAAATAATGATAATAATGATGCTAGGTTTGGCCTGCTCATATCTCAAGAGTCGGCCAAAAATATAAACTATAAAAAATTTCCATTCTCATCGTTTTCCCTTGTGGCCGAGTGGTTTAATGCATTCCCTCTCGCTTAGAATCTATTCATCATCACCGGTTCAAATCCCGTCGATTTCAGGGCAACCTGATAAAATCTTAATCAAAAAATTATGAAGTTATATATTTTGCAATAATTATATCTTTTTATAAATTTTCCCTGATCAAGATGACATCAAATATCTTGATCAAATCTTGATCAAAAAATTACCAAGTATCCTGACGAAGTCTTGATAAAGAAAACCTGTTCAATATTTGATCAAAAAATTATCAAGTTAAATTATTCAATATAAATGATTTTGTTTGAAATGATTTTCCCTGATCAAGATGTCATCAAGTATCCTGACCACATCTTGATCACGAAACCTCTTCAATATTTGATCAAAATATATTTTTACAAATAAATAATTTTTTTTAAACAATTTTTTTTTTTTTTCCAATAATTAAAGTTTACATAAATCAAAAACAAATTTTATTCTTTGTTCTTCCTAGTATCATATCTTATTGTATATGTATATAAAAAATTGAGATCAAAATAAGTTAATCACATTTCGAATACTCCACGTTTTTTTTTGTAAAAAAACTTTTATATTTTTGTTGTAATATCATATCTTTTTGTCAAGTTCTTCGATTAGTTACGATAAGAAAATACATAATATTGATTTAGTTAATACAATAAAATTATTTTTTTATTAATTAATATCAATATTATTTATCTAGAATAATTATGAAATTATTGCTAAATTCAAAAAAGTCCAGCTCGCATAAGAGCTTGAGTAGAAATTCGTTAGAAATAACCCGAACACGGATCGAGATTCTTTAAGCTATCCTTATTCAGGTATCTCTAATATACGATATTTGAATAGGAATCGTAAAGCAATACTTATTCAAGTAACGTTATGACATTCTGATCTGACCTGGATCACGTTCGCCTTATTACAACCTGAACAGAGATTAAATCCTGACCACGACTTGATCAAGTTAAAAATAATAAAACAAATTTTTTTTTTTTTTACATTTTACTAGATCTGGATAACATCAGGTAAACACTGTCATATCCTGAATACGGATACCTTGATCAAATCCTGACCACGGTTTGATTAAGTAAAAATTGGTGAACTTTTTTTGTTCAGGATTTGATCAAGAAATCCCTATTCAGGATTTGATAGTGTTTACTATTTTAATTTTGGGTTTTAGATTTTATTAAAATAATTATTATACATAGTGAAACTTATGATGACAAAAACTTCTCACTATCGTTCGTTTGTCGCAATCGCCGAGCGTGATTAATTCAAAATACATTCATAAAAATCCAATGGCTACCCGAACAGAAAAATCTCAGTCTTAAACGAACTTAAAATCCTTTGAAGTCTTAAAACGCGCTTCATTTGTCCAACTAGGAAGTCTTCGGAAGACTTCCTATGAAAGACTTCGGGCTTGCAAAGTCTTTCTATGGAAGACCTCAGGCTTTCGAACTCTTAAATATAAAGTCTTAAAATGAAAGACTTCGAGCTTCTGAAGTCTTTCAATGGAAGACCTCAGGCTTTCGAACTCTTAAATCCGAAGTCTTTAAATTAAAGACTTCGGAGTCTTTCATTTTTTTTTTTTCTTTTTTTTTAAATTTGTAAAATTTTTCCAAAAAAAAAAAATCTGCACGGGATCGATCACAGGTTTCTTGGGTGGAAGTCGGATAGGTTGACCACTCAACCACATCATCAATTGAAAATAAGTGAATATATTTACTACTTAGACTTTGAGTTTCTAATTTTTGTTATTTTAAAAAATTTTATAACATGAAAACTTAATTAAGGTAATTTTTTTTACATACGCATGTGCTGTAGATATAGCAAAGGATGATATAAATTATAAAAAATCGCTAAATAATAGATAATGCGCGAAGATAGATTTTTTTCTAAGTCCAGATTTTATACTTTTTTACATTAGTAAATCTAGTTAAAATAAAATAGCCACTACGAATGTGGCAAAAGGCGATAATCCGAGAGGCTCTCCGCAGGACGCTTTGGGCCTGAATTGCGATACTCCCATTATTATTGAAGTCTACACATTGAAGGGTTTTTTAGCTGTCAATGCGGTGTTGAATACTGAGTTTGAGAACAAAAATATATATTGAAAAAATTCATTAAAGTTAAATCTATTTATTGAAAAGTAAAAACTTGTTTTATTAAAAAGTTCGATGTCAATTTACGGGGGCATGAATAATTCAATATTGACTACTTCTATACTATTTATTTTTGAGAACTTTTTGGATAATTTTTAATGCACAGGAATTCTTTTTCTATCAATTATGATAAAAAATACTGTGTGGCAATAAATGCTGTAATTTAAAAAAAAAAACAAACAATAAATGTTTCTATTAATATTAAAAATCATATAATATTGATATATTTCAATTATATTTATATTTTTATAGATATGATTACTAATATTATTGTTAATGTTTCTATTTATATCATTTATATTATTGATATTAATATTGATGTTATTATTATTATCAAAAATCATATAATATTTAATTTTTCGATCATTTTTATATTTCTATTAATATATTTACTAATATATTATTAATATATTATTAATATTGATGTTATTTTTAATATTGATATTCGTATAATGATTATATTTATCGATTATATTTATATTTCTGATCATTATTGATGTTATTATTAATATTGAAATTTATATAATATTGATATTTTTCAATTGTATTCGTATTTCTATTTTTAATATTATCAATAATATTATTTATATTATAAAAATTGTTATGATTGTTTTTATTATTCTTCATATTATGAATATAAATATTAATGTTATTATTAATATTAAAACCTATATTATATTTATATTTTCTAATCATTCTCATACTTCTATTAATATATTTATTAATATTATTATTAATATTTCTATTTATAATATTTATAAAATTTATACTATTATTAATATTATTATTTTCATTATAATTTTGCGACCATAAAAATACGTTCAATAATATCAATATATTTCTATTAATAATAATTTTTTATTTATATAATGAATATTATTACTGATGATATAATCAATATTAATATTAATGTTATTATTAATATTAAAAATCAAATCTTCACTTATTTTTATCTAATCTGATCTTATTATTGTAAATGTGTCGAATCACCGAAGAAGTTTTACTTCCCCCGCGCGTACTGGTAACACACACACACACTTTTTTTTATTTTCGTAGGGTTCGGATTAAAATCGGAGGATAAAGTCAATATACTGGATCCGATCTTGATCAGGATACATGATTCGTAGTAGATCAAGATACTGGGTCCGGTCCTGATCAAAATACATGATCTGAAACGGATTGAAATTCGAAATTGAAAAAAAAAAAATTAATTAAAATTAGAATTGATGTGTAATACACCCTGGTAGAAATACTCGGTCGATTCGAAATAATATCGACTTATCTATCTCGAATAACTTTGGTATTACCGTTATTAGAGGTAGCTAAGGAAGAAGATCGATTCAAAGAAAGACATTTTCTTGAACAATTATTGCGTATTAAACTATGTCATTAGTCAGAAATAATTACTCAGGGAGGAGATGCACTTAAAAAAAGACAATTTCTCGAACAATTATTATATACTGATCAATAAATTATTTCCATAAATATTGTTAAAAAAAAAATAATTAATAAATAAATTATTATTAGAAATGATTTTTCTTCTACAAAATTTGAATGATAAATTTCAATCTATATATAAGCTCTGCCAGTAAAAACACACACGGTAAACTAGGTATATTTGTTTTCCTATGTTTCACGTAAGTTTTTATTATTAAAACAAGATGAGAACCTCTTCATAACCCCAATGTATCTTCATATATGTTATTATTTAGACTCTCTTGCATCTGTCAAATTTGATGTTTAAATTACAAAAAAAACATATATTAGTGACAATAATAGCAGATAACGTGTGACTATTTTAATTAACGAAAGTCTATCATAGTTTTCATATACTTTCTATGCTCTACAATAGTCTATTTGTCTCAATATTGTGTTTTTTTTTGGGTTTTCGCTTATCTCGATTTTACGGTAAAATAGAGGCAAAATCTACCTCGAATCGAGGTAATCTTCGTATCTCATTCCTAGTGAGATTCAAACCTACGACTGCGAGATTACTGTACTAATCTCGATATTGCGACAAACGACTGTTAGTGAAAATTTTTTTGTGATTATAAGCACAGCATATGGCACTCAGTTGAACTACATAGCAAATAACTTACTCGTTATAATTCTCTAAAACGTTTCAAAATGTACACTAGCAATTGAAAAAAAAAAAACAAGTTTATAATAATCAAATTCCCTAGTTGGTGAACCAACTATTGATTGATCATCGGCAAAAGGTAAATGGCCATTGCTTGTCCACCATGCCTTGGCCAGTTAATGGTCACCCATCATTGGCCATCCAAGAATTAGCCATAGCTTGGCCAATTCATGGTTGCCAATCAACGGGCAGCCGAGAATTAGCCAAGGCTTGGCTATGAATTAAAACCATGCCTCAACAGTAAATATTGTACCACTCAATGATGGCTCATTCTCAGCCACGAATTATCAGGCGTTATTAATAGACTTATGCATGGCCGTATTGAGAGTCTTGGCAGTTCCTATACTGTCGATTCAGTATATATTGTCGATTAGAGTATTTATGTGTTGGTATATACTGGTATCTTCTCGATTAGAGTATATACTCTACACTCCTGGTGGCACTCAAAAAGATTTAAATAATAGCTGATCTTTATGTTAAATACTCATAAATACACTGAAATTTTGCTACGAATACACACTTCATACTTATATTTTTTGTTACAATCGAACTTACCGTCCATCTAAAGGTAAAATGGAGCTGCAGTTTCACTGGTTGGGTTAAAGTAAACGTATTTTGTCCAAGCACATGACTAGAAACATTACCAAAGCTACATGAACCAATGGCAGTTACATTTGATTGATATTCTTTCAGACATAGCCAGAATGCTGTTGAACATGGTTGTAAGCATGGGGGTAGATTGATATTATCACTAACATCAACACCCCCGCCGCAGCATCGTCCATCAACTAAAGTTCCACGATTATTTTTTAATGAGAGTATTTGTACCTCAAAGAAGCCGCTACATGTTGCTGCCTAAAAATGGAATAATAAAATATATGAATACACGGAAATTCAAGTCAATAAAAATCACCCTCACAAAAATAAATATATATAAAATATATTACTTGAAATATATATAAAATTGCGATATACATCCGGCTTTGCTTGGGATATACATCATTTTTTTAGAGTTGCTATTAGATTTGATCATTTGTTCGACAAAATTTAGTCTGACTCATTCAAATGACTTTTTTATTCCTGACATTACTTAGTCGCAGAGGTTTTATAATAGGTTTGAAGAAATTGTTTCCGAACTTTTTTGAATAAATTTTTTTCATAAAAATAGTATTTTTGAAAAAAAAAAAAACTTCGCAAAAAATAGACTGAATAGATAATGCTTTTTTCTATGAAGGGCGATAGAATTTCCAGGTACGCTTCTTTTAGGCCAAATCGGAAGTTTTTAAGATGACCCAGGTAGAAAATGACGAAGGGCATAAGCTCTGAATTACAGACTCTGAGGCTTGTGTCGAGCCTCGCTAGCCGGCTTGCGTCAAGCCTGGGTGAGCCCTGGAATGTTCACTAAGTTATTGCCGGTGTCAAGCTGGGATTCCAAGCTGGGTTTAACACCGGCTTGCAAGAAAAATGTAATAAAAAATTAAAATAAATAATTATTATTATTTTATTATTTATTTAACATTGATATTTTTAAATAGAACAATTAAAATAAACGATGAATATTAAACGGAAGATATATCCTTTCGCGCGACGGGGGATCGATCCGGGGTCACTCACTTTGGATTCCAACGCACTATCATGTCAACAATCGAGGTATTGATGAAAGTCGTAGTTAAAATTTTTTATATGAATAAATTTTATTGAGACTGACTCGAGTAAAAATTCAGATAGGGATTGGATCAGGTATCTGGATCCGAATCGTAATGTTTTTTTCGTAAGGTTCGGATCAAGATCGGATCCGGCTTACCTGACTTTATATTCAGGATTAAGTCAAGATACTAGATCCGATCCTGATCAGGATACATGATCCGTAGTGGATCAAGATACTGGATCTGGTCCTGATCAAGATACATGACTTGAAACGGATTGAAATTCGAAATTAAAAAAAAAATTAGTAACGAACGCGTTCCCTGATAAAAATTGAAAATTTCCAAAACTCCGGCGAATTCTTATTCGGACCTTTGTCGTCGAACAACAAAATACAAATTTTTTTGTTTTAATTTTTCTTTTAATTAAAAAGCTTGCCGATTTATTTAATCAGTTTAAATATTTAAATACTATGTCAATTATATATTGAAGAATAAGTAGTATCTATTGATACATTACTTTTTTTTTTATATTTTTATATTATACCAATTTTTTTTGTTAATATTGATTCAATTTATAAAAAATCATTAATTTGTTTTTTTTTCGGTAAATGTTTGATTCAGTTATTAAATTATTTATAAATCGATATATTGTCGTTACAATTATTTAAACGATTATTAATCATAAATTTTCATTATTATGTTATTAATACATATAGAATGTGTATATTATTTGTCACATGTTTAAGTTTTGTAAACAGAATAATTATTAATATTGTACAAAAAAAAAATGATAAATTATGAAAAAAATAATGAAATTCAACAATAAAAAAATAAAAATTAACAACAAAATATATCTAATTGAAATAACCTTGAAGATTGTTACATATTTTGATGTCGAAATTAAATTAACAAAATGCTGATTGATTAAATTGAATTAAAAGCTAACAACAATAAAAAAATTTAATACAATAGTATGTATTGAAAAAATAATCACCATGTGATAATAATAATATTATTATAACGTAATAATTTTGTTTTATTTAAAAAAATTCTTTAACAGCAACAAATGTTATTTTATTATGAAAAAATAATTCTAAACAATAATCGATATATTATTTATTTTGTTCTTCAATTTCTGTACACTTGTCGTGATCATAATTTTTATATTTAAAAATTCCGAATATTTCGTTTGATTTACTCCTTTTTTCAGTAATTATATTATGCTTTCAAGACAATTACCACAATAGTTTTAAGAGTAAAATCAAGCTTTTGAGTATCAATTGGATTATCAAATGATGTTACAATATCATAAATAGAAAAGCATTACACCAACTGAAATTTTTATTGTTTTTTCAAATCAATCTGATTATCATAATTATTTTATTATCAGTAAATTTTTCAATACGAATAAGTTGATTAGTAGAAAGAATATTTTTCATATCAAATCCATCAGTTTGGTACCAAGGCACATTTAGTTACAAAAGAAAAAATTTACATGTTATAATTTACATTGTGTACCATTTATGTCATGTTGTGACTCAATGTGTAAAAACTTCATCATCATTGAATCATCTTTTTCTCTAAATAATAATTATAATATTCTATTTTTTAATTTTCAAAACCATCAATATTTTGATTTTTTTATAAACTTATGTAAGTTTATCTCGATTAATTTCTAAATTCTTTTGAATTAATTATAGTATTATTCAATGATGGTATTAAGTCAATTATTCTGACTAATTAAATCATTTTTTGTCCATGAATCGTATAAATGTTGAACATTTTACAGTCGTTTAAATAAATGAATAAATATTAACCATTTATGTTGACCAGATTGGATAACAAAAATAACAATTTTTAGCAATTGTATCTATTGAAGAAAAAAAAAAAAACAACAAAACAAAAATGTCTAAAATGTATTTTGCAAATTTAAGATGGTGATTTTAAATTATATAAATATAAAATACTTCATTTGATATTTATATGATAAAACTAAAAACTACATTTTCAATATGATGTAATATAATGATAATGCTAAATGTTTTTTTTTCAAGTATGATAACTATTTACTCACAAAATGTACAAGGCTATAATGGTACAATTGTCAAGTAAAAAGTTAATACTTGAAAATAAAACATTTATCATTATCATTATTTTCCATCATATTGCAAATGTAATTTTTAATTTTATCATTATTTGATAAATAATTGAAAATATCAAAGGTTATTATAATAAAAAAAAATGCTCTCACAATATTTTTATTATAGAAAAATAATATAAATTAATCATTGATCATTCAAATCAATATTAATAAAATTACAATTAATAAAAAAAAGAGAAAATAAAGAATTATATATTTTTAGTTTAAAATTATTTTAAAAAAAATTATTTATTCATCATATAAAATTTTATAAATTTACGCTCCTGTCAAATTGTGGCAAATTATGTACACACAAAAAAAATAGGAGGTTATAATTCATGTATATTCATAATTTTTTGAGATTTGTTCAATAATCAAATCAATAAAAATATACAAGAAATAAAGTGTTAAATTTACAATTTTTTCAATTGAACAAACAGATTTGTTAAAAACATTCTTATTTAGTAATTTAATTTATAAAATTTTTATTTGGCAATTTTTTTTTTTTTTAAATAATGTAAACAATGAAAATAACTACTTTATCGATAAAGCCAAAAAAAAAATGGCCAGAAAAGAAGTTTGACGCATGCGCACATTTTTTTTTTTTGAAAAAAACATTTAAAAAATTGAAAATAGACATTGTTTATAACTTGAATATTTTATACGGAATATTTTGTACGAAAAAGAATCTTATTAGGCTTCAAAAATTCTTCAGAAAAATTGCGAGAACCAAGGATACCATTGGAAACTGACTAATAAAATCTTTATAGTTATTTCTTCATTAAATTGTATTTAATAACACTCATTGTTATAAACAATAACTGATAACTCATTAACGCATTTTTGAAACGATTTTTGACAAGAGCGAGTGGCTCTCGGTATTAACGAAATAAACAATTTAAGACCAAAAAGATGAATGTCGGTCGATTTTTTAAAGAGTTATGCGATTTATAAAAATACGCATATTTTGTTATTTCGCTAATTAACGAATTTCTAATAATAGAGAAAAATATTCAACCCGTTATAAAGATAGTTTTTTTCACTCTCTATATCCTGTCAAAAGTTAGCAGTTTTTAGTTTTCTTAACATTTGCTGTTTAAGATTTTTCTCTTATCTATTTTTAATAACAATAAGTTCATTAACAATTAAATTTTTTTTTTTTTTATTCTTGGTTGTAGAATTTTCCAATACCTTTCATTTGATTCTAATATACGAGCTTTCTATCTTAATTATTAAAGAAGCTGTGACAATTATTAAAAAAAACGCAGTGAATTCAATACTAGTAGGCTCCGCCTACGTAAAAAAAAAATTTGTGAACCATCTAGACTCGAGAGGTAATTATTTTATGTGTAAACATCTTTGGCGTGTTACTGAAATTTGACAAAATATTAATAAGTACACAATTGAACACTTTTTTTAAAATTATTTATAAAAAATATCTTTCATTCATTTTTCTATTTTGATACGACATTTTGAAACTATTTTGAAATAAATAAATATTTTATTATCGTTTTTATTGATTTATTAAAAAAAATGTTATAATAACATAATACGATTAAAATAACTTTAGCAAATTATTATTAATAAATGGAATAGTAATTTTATAAATATAAAAAATAATAATCAAAACAAAATTACAGATTTATGGACCCCAAAATGTCTCAATTTTTTTTTTTTTTTCTATCTTTAATAATCAAAAAACGTGAATTGAAAAAATATCTCAAAATTTTGGAATATAAAGCTGCATAGTTTGCTAGATAGAGGAAAAAAAAAATGAGGCGGTTTTTATTATAATGTTATTAACACAATGAAATTGCTATTGTAAGAAAAAATATATATTTTTTACCCACCAATAATTATTTAATAAATTATCTTATTTTTTAGCTATTTGTCTATTTAATAATAATTTACATGCTTTTATTTATTAAAAATTTAATGAAAAATTAGCTAATAAAATAGATGCAGCAAAAATTGTTTAATAAATTGTCTTTTTCTGAGTAAATCACATTCCGCAGCTATTTGTTTATTCAACAATTATTAACATGATTTTATTAGATAATTATCAAAACAATTTATTAAATAATTATCCCTGTTAAATATCTTTGTTCAGCTGCATCCATTCTCTTAGTTATTTCCTCTTTATTTTTTTAATAAATAAATGCGTGAAAATAATTTTTAAGTAATCAAATAGCTATGAAGTGAGATGTACTCGCAAAAAAAGACAATTCATTGAATAATTATTGCTATGATATAATATATTCTTTTGAGTATATTCATTTTTTTGGTGCTTGTTTTTTATTTTTTTAAATAAATTAAATAATTCAAGAATATAGAATAAATTGTTTTTTTTTTGAGTACATTATATTCCGTAGATATTCGTTTATTCAAAAATAATTTACATGCTTTCATTTATTTAAAGAATAAAGTGCAAATATAGCTAAAAAAATGAATGTACTAAAAAAAAAAATTTTTAACAGGGATAAATAAATTTGCTTTTTATCTCATTCCTTTGCTATTAATGTATCCACTGATGATAATATAAAAAATTGCATGTTATTATGTATTATTTACTTGTATTTTATTTTTTTACACAAAAAAATACTTGAACTGAGCCACACAATAATAATAACATATGACCTAGACTTAGGTACTAACCAAGACTAGCGCTGTCAGTGGCCGATAGAGTTACTAAATTGCTCCATTCAGTCATCCTCAGCAAATTTTGAGAGGTTGTACGATTCGTAGTGCTTCTTATAAATATGCCTAGTTTTACCAAGTTTTACCAATGGACTTAGTTTATTTTTGGCAAATAAATTCTTTTTTTTTTCTAAGTTTTTTTTTTTTCTAATTTTCAATTATTATAAAGGTATATAATTGCTAAGGTATATGTAATTGCAAAGGTGTATATAATTGCTAAGGTATATATAAATACTTAGGAATATAATTGCGGATAATTTTTTATTACCCATGCATGGTTAGTAGATCTTGCTAAGGTATATATAATTGCAAAGGTATATGTAATTGCAAAGGTATATATAATTGCAAAGGTTTATGTAATTGCAAAGGTATATATAATTGCAAAGGTATATATGAATGCTAAGGTAAGAAAAAAACTTAGAAAAAAAAAAAAATTTATTTGCCAAAATAACATAAACTAAGTCCCTCATAAACTTGGTAAAACTAGACATATTTATAAGAAACACTACGAATCGTAGAAAGGCCAGAATCAAAGATAATCTTTGACCCTCACAGCCGGCGGGCACGGGACCATTTTCAGTATTTGCCTATTTTTAACAGGAATTTTCGCTTTCTTTAAGTACATTTTATTCTTTAGCTTATTTTTCATTTAAGTTCATCTCTCTTTTTATGCGATCTGATTTTGAAGTTGAAAGAACAAGCAGCAAAAAAAAAAAATTTACTCAAAAAAAAGATTATTTATTCTTTATTTGTTGAACTTATAAATTATTTTTTAATAAACAAATGTCTAAAGAAAGAATAGATTCATGAAAAAGACAATTTATCCTATATTTTTTACACATATAAATGCCTTTAAATTATTTTTCAATAAAAATCTAGCTAAAGAAATAGATACACTCAAACAAAGACAATTTATTAGAAGTTTCGATAATTTAGAAAAAGTTGAAAGAACAAGCAGCTGAAAAAAAAATTATTAACAGAAATATTTGTATCTAAGGAAGAGGATGTATTTCATGTTGTTTATTTAACAATTATTTTCAGGCATTGATTGAATAATTATTTTTTTTTGGATACATCAATTTTTCAGCTATTGGTTCTTTATTTTTCAATAAATATAAGAATGTAATCTTCTTTAAATAAACAAATAGCTAAAAGAAGAGATGGACTCAACAAAAAACAGTTTATTAAATAATAACACGAATAAATGTTTATTTAAAAATAATTTACATGCTTTTATTTGTTAAAAAAATAAAGAACAAATAGCTGAGAAAATTGATGTACTTCATGTTGTGTATATAAAAATTATTTTCAGGCATTCATTAAATAATAATTGGGATATATACATTTTTTTCAGGTACATCCATTTTCTCAGCTACTTGTTTTTTTTTTTCGAATTTATAAAAGCAGATTAATTATTTGACTCGAAGAGAGACACTTTGTTCTTTATTTTTCGAATAAATGGATTATTATTTCATAAAAAAATAGCTAAAGAAAAAAATCAACTCCAAAAAAGACCATTTCTTCACGGAGAAAAAAATACTGTGGATATTACAGTTTTATCTGTAATTTTAGGCACAATACCGAGATATTGTAAAAAATACTAGAGAAATCGTATATTTTACAATCTGAAGCTGTAAATTGGAATATGCATTAGTTCTTGTTATTTATTACATTTTTTCGCTGTGAATTTTACAAATCAAATTCGTTCTAAAACCACTTCAAGATTTAACTTCAAAAAAATGTAAAACGTATTTAAAACTGTAATTTTTATGATGTTGAAAATGTTTAACGGAATTTTACATTTTTTGTTGTGAAATTTATAAATTTAAAATGTATATTTAATTTTTTTCTCTTAGAAATCAAGTTGACAAAATAATCTGTGAAATTTACATTTTTTCAACGGATGCTTTACAGTATATTTGATATTAAATTACTGTGTAAATGTTATCTTTTCGAATTCATGTACTTATGAGGTAAATTTTACATTTTTTAACGGTTGTAAAAAATTGACATTAAATATACATGGAAAAGGTGAAAACTTTACAGTTTTTCAAATTATAAATTACTAAAAATCAGTTAGCTACGTAAAATTTGCATTTTTCTAGTGCGATAAATAAAAAATCAGTACCGTCCTAAAACTGTAAAACTTACATTTTGTAAATAGCTTTGTTACCAATATTTTTCAGTTAATTTTAATGGGGTTAAACAGTTGCTGATGATTTCAAATATAACGCTGTAAAATTTACACTTTTTCGATAAAACATAACCCGGACATAATCGAACGGCCAAGGAATCCTGACGACGCGTGCCGCATTGTCTAAACATCTCTAAAGTTTCAGACCCATTCGAAGAAGTCAATCAAGGGCCACGCGAATTCTTTTCTTAGTGTAATGAATATAATTCTCTGAACTTATTTGCCTGTTACTACGTGTTACTTCATTAGTGCTGATAATCAGTTTTTGTAATTACGGTTAGTGCTGTAATATTGTGTACAAAACAAGTGTACTGTGTATAATACAAGTGTACAATAATTTAATAAATTAAGTGTAAAAAAACTGAATTAAAAAAAAAAAATAGCTAACTGGAATAAGACAATCAAATAAGTTGTATAAATTTATTTACAATTATTAATATCAATATAATAATTTCTAATTTCTAATATATGTATATAATATCTAATATATTCATATATATAATATCTAATAATAATATATGTTTCATATTCTTTGTTACGAAACGTGTTTTTTTGTTTTCTTTTTTCATTTACTTTTTTCCCCTTAGAATCGGTCTTTTTGTTTTTTTAACCGCGTAAAGCGCGTGAGAGAGAGAAAGAGAGAAAGAGTAAATATTTCAAAGAATGGCTAAGAAAAAAGATGTATTTACAAAAAAGACGAGTCCTTGTATAATAATTGTTTAGAAAATTTTCAATTGTATTTTCATTCGTCTATTAAATATTTTTTGAAACAATTATTATACAAATACTCGTCTTTTTTGCAAATACATCTTTTTTCTTAGACGATTGTTCACTTAAAAATTATTAATTATTCATTTAAAATATATTTTTATTTGTCTCTTGGTTAAATAAACAAATACATCTTTTTTCTTAGCCAATTGTTCACTGAAAAATTAATAATTATTTCTTTAAATCATATTTTAATTTGTCTATTTGTAAAACTAGACCGTTTGGCGCGCTTCGCGCGCCTTCATGTTTTTGAGTGAATGATGTTAAAATTAAGTTACTGTTTAATTATTAATGTTTTTTATTATATTATTCATGAAATAATAATAACATCGTGTCCACATGGATAATATATAATATTTAAATTAATAATTAAGTTGCCTTCCATAATACTTAAAGAAAAGTTCATTTGGTGATCACATAGTTTCAAATGTTCAGTTTGTATACTTTTCCAAAAAAAAAAAAAAATATACAAAATTTACGTCAATTCAAGTTGAATTTACACCGCCAACCCTCTTGGTGTCGTCAAACGAACACTAAACTTGGCAAATCTTAAATATACAAAATTCACGTCGATTCAAGTTGAATTTAGACCGCCAACTCTCTTGGTGTCGTCGAACGAACAAACACTAAACTTGGCAAATCTTAAATATACAAAATTCACGTCAATTCAAGTTGAATTTACACCGCCAACCCTCTTGGTGTCGTCGAACGAACAAACACTAAACTTGGCAAATCTTAAATATACAAAATTCACGTCAATTCAAGTTGAATTTACACCGCCAACCCTCTTGGTGTCTTCGAACGAACAAACACTAAACTTGGCAAATCTTAAATATACAAAATTCACGTCAATTCAAGTTGAATTTACACCGCCAACCCTCTTGGTGTCGTCGAACGAACAAACACTAAACTTGGCAAATCTTAAATATACAAAATTCACGTCAATTCAAGTTGAATTTACACCGCCAACCCTCTTGGTGTCGTCGAACGAACAAACACTAAACTTGGCAAATCTTAAATATACAAAATTCACGTCAATTCAAGTTGAATTTACACCGCCAACCCTCTTGGTGTCTTCGAACGAACAAACACTAAACTTGGCAAATCTTAAATATACAAAATTCACGTCAATTCAAGTTGATACATATATTATATATTATTTTTAATGACACTTTTATGAATCACTTCTATGAACTAAATTTTTACAATTTTTTAAACAAATTAATACACATAACAACGAGTAAACAGAAGAAATAAATAAATAAATTTTCATAGCAACGGATAAATAAATGAATTATTTTTTGTTTAATTTATTGATTTTTTATTTTGTTTACAATCTTTAATAACAGCCAATCAAATGTCTGGAAGGGAGGCTTCATTCTCCTTTTTATAATAGGAAAAAACAAATATTATTGCTTAAATAGTTTTTAAAACAATTATTATACAAAGACTCGTCTTTTTTAAAAATTATTAATTATTTATTCAAATTATATCTTTAATTGTCTATTGAGTGTCACACAAAAAATTTTATTGCAGTATATTATGCACTATGATTCGGGTATAATAGCGCCCATTTCAAAGATGAGTGTAAAAAATTACATTAATGCAGTTATAAATGTATATTGTTCATTTTTCTGGTATAAAAAGAAATCTTTCTATGCTTCAATGAAAAAATGTAAATTCTACAAAAAAGAAATAAAAAACTGAATACGCGCACCAAAAATGCAAATTTTACATTTTTAAAACTAAAAAAACTCATCCCAGATTTCCTTGAAAAAAATGTAAATTCTACAAATATAAAAATTATTTTATCAATATGCATAAAAAAAATGTAAATTTTACATTTTCCGATGCCTAAAAAAGCAATAATAAGTAGCTTTGTAAAACTGTAAATTTCATTGTAGAAAAAATCGAAATACTCGAAATGAAGTAAATTGATTTAAATTTTACAGTTTTCGGTCGTAAACCAAAAAAAAATGTAAACTATACAATTATAATCATGAAGGTCTTGCATTGCTCATATTTCAAGTAAATTTTACATTTTTTATCGGCATTAGGACATCAAGTTGTCATGTATTCGTATAAATGTAAATTTTACATTTTTTCGGTATCATAACCAAAAATACAGAAAAAAAATGTAAAATAAACTCTTTAAACTGTAATATCTACAGTATTTTTTTCTCCGTGTTTTTTATTTTTTTTTAATAACTGAATGCCTTCAAATTATTCTTTAGTGAACAAATAACTACGAAATGAGATGCACTAAAAAAAACAAACAATTTATTTTTTTAGTGAAAAAAAGTAATTAAATTAAGTTTAATAAATTTTCTGTTTTTAAGTGCATTTCTTTCTTCAGCTATTTGTTTATTATAAAACAATCTCACAATAAACAAAAAAACAAGTATTTTGTACGAAAAAAGCGTCAAGTATTTAAAATTAATATGCGTAATAAAAAAATATGATACCCTAAAAACCAACGAAGAAATTCATTTTCAAAATTTCTAGTTAAATCGAAATTATTAAAAGAAATAATAATAATAAAAAAAAAATTATACTTGACCCCACCCAGTTTTTCCCAAATTTTGAGCCAACATTATTCAATCTTATGCATAGCGGGGTCAAGTATAATTTTTTATTATTATTATTAATTTTTTTACTAATTTCGATTTAACTACATGCGTCAAAAATGAATTTTCTTCGTTGGTTTTTAGGGTATCATATTTTTTTATATATAATAATTAATGTCAAAACAAGTTACAATACAATTTCAAATACTTGACGCTTTTTTTCGTACAAAATACTTGTTTTTTGTTTTTTGTTAGATATCACATCTTTTTTTGAAGTTTTTTTTGTATCCAACACAATTCATACATACATTTATTTATAATTATTTTACTGGTGTATCATTTGATGTTTATTATTTTTATAACACAATATTGCACAATAATCATATGTCAACTCTGCAAGGAAGCCAACAGAAATAAACAACAGACTCACAAAGAAAAGAAAAAAAAAAATTTTATAATCTTATACTGTACTACCAACTTAAGACTGAATGTCAATACCAAAGTAGAACGACTAATTGATACAAAAAATAAACCAAAACAGCTAGAGAAAAGAGAACATCGTTGCGAAGTTTACATTTTCTATGTATTGTTCGACAGTTGATGAGCGTCAATTTTTGTATGAATTAATTATTAACTTTTACAATTCGTGATAGAAATTGATAATTTTTTTTATTATTTTCGTTATTTAAAAAAGTATAAGCTGTAGTAAAATGAAGGTTTTCTGTGAGAGCTTTTTCTCAATAGAAGTGAAAACGTGCCGATGCTCCCTATGCTTGTGTGTTATAAAGCTAAATTCTTGTCAACTTTGACCCTAATTATCTTGGTTGAAACGTGATAGAAAATTACAAAAAAAAATTCATAAAAAAGATCTTCATTTCACTTAAAAAATGAGCCTACTTTGATCGATATCTGTGAGAGGGAATTTTTTTCAAATATTTTGACATTCAGCCTTAAGAAAATCAGAAATTTGACTTTTCAGCCAAAAAATCACAACTGTTAATTTAATTGTTTAATTAAAAAAAAAATATGCCACTAAAAAATCTGTTTTTTTTTTTTTTTTAAATCTTGACATCGATTTATGGGATCATTACAAAACCTCGTATTTTTTAATTGATTCTGTCATACTTTAATTGAATCTTAAACAATTGGGGGCGGAAGGGGTCACCAATGTGTCGTGTATAATAAGGCACGGTAGTTACTCTTACACACACATATATATTTCCTTTCTCATACTTGACTCGAGGCACTACCGTGCCTCTTGATTTATTAGTTCAACAAATAAAGAATTAATAGTCTTTATACATTTTAGCACTATGTTTCTTACTGAAAAAACAAAATCAGTAATAATAAAATAGTAGTAAATGTAATTTTATCGAATCATGTTTTCAATATTACAGCTATATAAACAAATAGAGATTGTGATACCTTTTTGTTTATATTTATGTATTTTCATTTTGTATTATAGAGAAATCAAGAACTGACTCATAAATTCGGGAAACACCGATTATATATACCTGTGCAATTACATATACCTTAGCGAGATCTACCAACCACGCATGGGTAATAAAAAATTATTCGCGTCTGAAAGACTGAGATTTGAACGCTTCCGAAGTCTCTTTATTTAAGCCTTTAGAAGAGTTTGGGGACCTCGGAAAAATTTGTGATTTTATTTAAGAAGCTAATGGAAGTTCGTTTACGATCTCACAAGACAGTTTGAGTTTAATGAAGCACGTTTTAAGACTTGAAGCTCGTTTAAGACTGAGATTTTTCTGTTCGGGTGTCCAGAAAAATTAACTAAGTTTTTTTTCTTCATCTAGTCAAATTAAAAGAGCCACCACGAATATGGCAAAGAGCCATAATCTGTAATAATCCATGACCCTCACCGCGGGGTGCCTTGGTCCTGAATTTCGGTACGTCTATAAATTCATGTATCGACTATTAATATTGAATTAATTAATTTTTTGTTGATCATACTTTAAGTTGGTGCATTAATTATTAAATAATTATATTTTTACTTGTCAATTTATCATGTACATTAACAATTGTAACAAACTCATGTAAAAATATAAGTAAAATTAATACGTGAACATGGAACCGTGCGAATACGAGCGCCATACTCGGCAACGACATGTACTGCATTGCTCCTTTCGTCAGCGACAGTTAGGTAAATGGTCCCGTGGCACCCCGCGGTGAGGGTCAAAGATTATGTTTGATTTTGGCTTTTCTACGATTCGTAGTGCTTCTTATAAATATGCCTAGTTTTACCAAGTTTATAAGGGACTTAGTTTATGTTATTTTGGCAAATAAATTCTTTTTTTTTTCTAAGTTTAAATTATTATAAAGGTATAATTGCTAAGGTATATGTAATTGCAAAGGTATATATAAATACTTAGGAATATAATTGCGGATAATTTTTTTTGCGGTAAGAAAAAAACTTAGAAAAAAAAGAATTTATTTGCCAAAATAACATAAACTAAGTCCCTTATTTAATTAATTTAATTTAATATTTATTTATTTGTATAAAAAACTCATTGTAGTAATTAATTTTATATAAATTTATAAAACAACAATGTTATAAATTAAACTTATTTATAACTAAATATGAGAAAAACATATTTTAAGATACTTTTTTTTTTATCGGGGTAATTTTTCATCACCCATGCATGGTTAGTAGATCTTGCTAAGGTATATAATTGCAAAGGTACATATGAATACTTAGGAATATAATTGCGGGTAATTTTTTATTACCCATGAATGGTTAGTAGATCTTACTAAGGTATATATAATTGCAAAAATATATATAATTGCTAATATTCAGGGAGCCCATCGTGCTTTTACTTACCTCCTTGCATCACGAGCTGAAATAGGTTAATTCGACTTGTCTTGGCGAGTACAATCAGCAGTTTCAGTGGCCGACCATTTGGGTGGAAAGACAAGTGGTGGCCAACGGTCAAAGTGGGTGTATGAGGTAAGTAAATTTACCTCATTGCATCACGAGTGGTAATAGGTCCAATCGCTTGGTTTTGATGCCCTGAATATAAAAATAACAATGGCCGACCATTGGGGGGAGGGGGGTTAATTGTAGGTCATTTTTTAAATATCTTGGAGCGTTAATTAGTTATTCAGCTTTTCAATTCAGGGGTTGACGGAACCACGGGCGCCGGTAACAAAGTACTTTTAAAAATTTATAACTTTTTAAAAATTGATATTTTTTGATTTTTTTTTTTTTTTGCTTAATTATAATTGTTATTAACAATTTAATCATTTATTTATTTATTCTTTATGTTTTAAATTGAACTTGTAAGTTTTTTTTTTTCATCAACATATTTTTCAATGTTTAAAACAAATTTACCAATTTGTTTTTTTTTTTTTAACTAATAGTATTGTTTGAATTTAATTGTTTAAAAAAAATGAAAAGTATATAGTAAAATATTTTATGTCGATGTTTTCGAGGTAAAATGATTTTTTTTTTGAAAAGTTTTCGAAAAATATATTGTCAGGAATAATAACTTTTTACAAAATTAAGATAAAAAAAAAAATCAAAAAACGTAAATTTTCTAAAATATAAATGATTTGTATATAGATTTGCCCAAAATATTTTTTTTATTATTTTATAGCTAAAAATATGAAATACGTATTTTTTTTTTTTTTTCAAAATTTTTTACTTAGAATTTTTTTAATTTTGATTTTTGGTGATTTTTTTCTAAAACTAGCGGTTTGTGTATGCTTTTTATTGGAAAACTATTTATCTAATCAAAAAAAGTCAAGATACAAAAAAGTTTCCTTATTATTTATAGTTCCAAATAAAGTTTTTTGAAAAATTATTTAAACAATATTCATGGCATATTTTGTTAAATAAACAATTGAAATTTATTTTTTTCAAACTTGGCCCCATTTTTTTTTTATTTATATAAAAAATGATCTTTGGAATAAAAATAATTATAGAAAAAAATCCCAGCTTAGCATTTTCATAACTTCGATATTTAAACAATTAAACAAAAAAAAATCGCTCTGACGCGCGGTCTGTTATAGTAGTAAGCATACGAGCGCGGTCCAGTTACGGCGCGTCAGAGCGATTTTTTTTTGTTTCATTGTTTAAATATGAAGTTATGAAAACGCTAAGCTGGGATTTTTTTCTATAATCATTTTTATTCCAGAGATCATTTTAAATATAAATTAAAAAAAAAAAAATGGGGCCAAGTTTGAAAAAAATAAATTTCAATTGTTTATTTAACAAAATATGCCATAAATATTGTTTGAACAATTTTTCAAAAAACTTTATTTTAAACTATAAATAATAAAGAAACTTTTTTGTATTTTGACTTTTTTTGATTAGATAAATAGTTTTCCAATAAAAAGCATACACAAACCGTTGTTTTTCATGGTTTGCGCGCGTGGGGGACTGATAGTTCGGCATCACTGTTTGTCTTTCCTTCGTTGTTTTTCTCTGGCGAAAAGAGGAATCAACACACAGATACGGACATACACAAACATACAATAGGATTTTTTTTATAGTGTGAAATAGCAGTGTTTCACGATGTAAATTTTGAATACTAGCATAGTATTAGTGTATATACTAATATACACTAATACTACAGTAGTCAATATTTCAATCAGTAGCAGCACAAAAATCTTGGGGACCCGGACATAAAATATAACGTTACGGTATATAGCGTTTAATAGCGTTTTTTATTTTTTTAATTCATTCTACCTTGGTTTTGGGGAACAACCTTAATATTTTTGCTATAAAATAATAAAAAAAATATTTTGGGCAAATCTATTTTCTGAATTTAAAAAACACGTGGAATTAGCCATATATAACATATGTGTATATCATATATCAAGGCATGTGTTGGTGCAAAACTACGTCCAGCAATTAGATATAGTCAAAAAAATGAAAATGTAACCGTATAGCAGAGCCGTCACACAAAAACTGCCTGCCGCTTGTTTTTTTTTTTTTTTTAAATAAAGAATATCAATTATTTATAAATTCGGGCCATGAATTTGATGATTATTGATGTATTCTTGGTTTTATAAATTTTAATTTGATATGAATTATAATAAAAAAAAAAACCGATTGTTTATAAAGTTTCCAAGTGAGATTAATTTTTTTTTTTTCTTGAATTGTGTTTTCTCATTTTTTTTACAATTTATATCAAATTTAAATTTGAAAAACAAAAAACAAATCAGTAATTATTGAATTTGTCGTCCGCTATGATAAACAATTCATTATTATTCATGTAAAAAAAATAATAAAACGGGTTAGCTCAATTAAATAGAAAAAAAAAACTAATCTCGCTCTTGATGTATACACAGCTATGTTTATTTATTCGAGTACAATATTTTTATAAATTTATATATTTTATAAATTTTTACCTAATTCATATTTATATAATTTTTACTGAACTATAGATTTATTGTAAACAAAAAAAACAAAAAAAACAAAAAAAAACAACGATACTATCATAAGTAAATGATGTAGTAAATGAAAACCTACAGTAATAAATAGTGAAAAAATTAGAATTTATCAATGATTATAATCCTTTTTTTTTTTTCAATTTTAATTGTGAATACCAATCATCGTAAGGTATTAATAACTAAGAATTATAATTATTTATACAGGTTAAACAAAATAAGTGAAATAATAATCAAAACAAAATCACAGATTTATGTACCCCGAAATGCCTCAATTTTTTGTTTTTTTTTTTTTTTCTATCTTTAATAATCAAAAAACGTGAATTGAAAAAATATCTCAAAATTTTGGAGTATATAGAGCTGCATAGTTTGCTAGATAGAGAAAAAAAAAAAAAATGAGGCGGTTTTTATATAATGTTATTAACACAATGAAATTGCTATTGTGAAAAAACGCCTCATTTTTTTTTTTTTTTCCTCTATCTAGCAAACTATGCAGCTCTATATACTCCAAAATTTTGAGATATTTTTTCAATTCACGTTTTTTGATTATTAAAGATAAAAAAAAAAAAAAAAACAAAAAAAATTGAGGCATTTCGGGGTACATAAATCTGTGATTTTGTTTTGATTATTATCTATAGATGAATTTAAAATTTATAAATATGCATTTTTGTTCAATTGATTGCGTTTAGATAAAATTAAAAGAATATATATATAAAAAAAAAATACAAATTATTTGACATTTGTATTTACAGTATATAACTACATGTCAAAAAGGGAAAAATTGGAGAGAATCCTGTTCATTTTATTAAAAAAAAGTATTGAGTACAAAAAGTACGCATGATATCTCTAGATAATTTCAAGATCAATGAATGTAATATTTTTCAAATTCAATTTTATACGTTTAAATGTGTTTTTCAGACAAGTCAAAATTATACAAACAAAAAATAGTGATTCGAGTGGGAGTTGAACCCGTGCCATAACAATTCGATTGAGTTTTAGTGTTTGTAAAAATACAAATAGTTATAATTTTTTTTTTTTATTCAAAAAATTATCTGACAAAAGAAATCTGGCATAATATCTCTAGATAATTTAAGGTTTTATTAATATAATATTTTTTGAATCCGCCAGTTTTTGACTGGAATAATATATATTTAATTATTCAATTTTTGACACACCGTCAATATCGTAAAATATATGAATAAAATTATCCGGACATATGCCGTACTGTATCCGGACGTAGGCCGTCCATATGTATGAGCTGTATGTAAAAAAAAAAAAATTTATATATGAAAACCAGCTTTTTCAATAGATCTTAAAATTATCTAAAGATAATAATGCGGAATTTTTTTTGACAGATAATTTCTGAATAAAAAAAATACTGGTCTTTATATATGAAATTTTTTATTTTTATATACGGCCAATGGACAAATAAAGTACGGCATACATACGGCCTATGTACGGATAAGTACGGCATATGTCTGGATAATTCTATATATATACTTTACGATATTGACGGTGAGTCAAAAATTGAATAGTTGAATATATATTATTCCAGTCAAAAACTAGCGAATGTAAAAAATATTATATAAATAAATTCTAAAATTATCTAAAGATATTATGCGGGATTTCTTATGTCGGATAATTAATTATATTTATTATTATATTATTATTTTAATTAATTAATTATTAATAATGATAAACAGTTTAATAATATATTTTTTTTTTTCTATAACCAACACTTCTGACAGCTGAACTTCATATATATATAACTTTTTGTTGGTTTTTATGGTAGAATTTTCGTTTTTGGAAATTTTGAGTATAGAATCATGGGAAAGCTAAACAGTCTTTGATAAGATTGATACTGTTCTTGTATCTGAATGATCAGAGAAAACTTCTTGAATGACTCTTCAAGTATGGTATTGAAGAATAAATAATTTGAAAGAATACGTCACTTAAATCATTCAGAATTTATTCAATGAGTTACCTTATCGCCAATTTATGTGTATTTAATGAATTGGCTGATAGAAATAAAAAAAATTAAATACAAAACTGATTGTGAACCAATATATTCTTTAAACTAATAACATCATGGACATTTAACTTAAAATAATATCCGGTAAGCTTGTGGCGTTAAAAATCAAGGCGCGCTCATATATATATATATATATGGGGCGTTCTTAGTCAAATCACAGGGTCATCTGCCTGACCCCCTGCGATTTTGAGGGAGTAAGCTTTTTTTGATTAATTTTGGGCTGAAATTAAGCCTCTAATTTTTTTCAGATTTTTTCATCAATTTTTAAGGTCACCGCAATCTTGAATATCATATATTTTGGGATATCTCAAAAAAGACCATTTTTTTTTCGCCATTTTTTTTTAGAAAGAGACATGCCCAATACACAAATTTTAAGCACAGCACGAGAGTGGGTCCACGAACATGAATATTTTTTTTTAATTTTTGAAATTTTCGTTTTCGAAAAAAAATTTATTTTTTTATTTCACATTAATATTTCACGAAAGTTTTCGATGTAAAACAAAAAAATAAAACGAAATTTACTTTTGGTAATTTTCGAAATTCTTTATGGTTTGCGAGGAAAATGACAAAATACTACTAAACTCGAAAAAAAAAAATATATCACTCAAAATTAGTTTTAATGGAAAATAATTCATTATTTCAAGACAATACATCTATTTTAAATAAGAATATTCATTTTTATATAACAATGTTTTAAAATAAGACAAAAGTTTATATATATATATATATATATATATATAATTATATATAACTATTTTTTTTTCGAAAACGAAAATTTCAAAAATTAAAAAAAAATATTGATGTTCGTGGACTCACTCTCGTGCTGTCCTTAAAATTTGTGTATTGGGCATGTCTTTTTCTAAAAAAAAAATTGACGAAAAAAAAATGGTCCTTTTTAAGATATCCCAAAATATATGATATTCAAGATGGTGGTGACCTTAAAAATTGATGAAAAAATCTGAAAAAATTAGAGGCTTAATTTCAGCCCAAAATTAATCGAAACAAGCTTACTTCATCAAAATCGCAGGGGGTCAGGCAGATGACCCCGTGATTTGACTAAGAACGCCCCATATATATAGGTTGACCCTAGCAGGTTTCTCGATTTATAAATATAAAAATTTCATACCTGTATAAAATGGGCGAACAACAGGGCATAGGCGGTGGTCGCCCTCATGTCTTCCCTCGGTAATCCTTCGACTACCGCATCACTTGCCTATTATGTTTTTCCACAACTTTTCTATTCTTGTTTTTTCGTAAACGATGAAAGTACCCAATTTATTTGTTTCCTTTTTTCACGTATATTATTTACACTTTCTTTTTCACTGTATTTATCGAATCACCGTCTAATACTAAAATTCATTGTAAATTTTAACACAAGTTTATATCTCATAAGAATAATTACAGTGTTGGTACATTTTTTGAACTGATAACATGATAATACATGATATTAAACTTTTTCTCAACTAACATTCACTTACTACCATGAATAGCTGTTCACATTTTTTAACAGAATATTACATATTAGAACTGTATGCTTTTTTTTGAATTATACAATTATAAAATGATTAACATCTGTCACTTTGAAAGTTGCGTACATTTGATTATCTAATATGTAATCACGTAGATTTGTGATTTTATTTTTATCAGATAATTCGCTGAATAACGTCTGCTATGAAAAAAATTAGAAATAATTTAAATTGGCTCTTTATAAGGGAAACAAAAAAAATAATATTTTGTTAAAGTATAAAACTACCTATGCATTGTAATATAAATAACATATATTTAATGAACTTCAAACATCTTTTTCCTATGCTACTAAGAAACAACTCATCATTGTATAGAATTTAAGAAATTTCACATAGTTTTATTCTCCATTATGCCCGAATAAAAAAAAAGTACATATTTTTTTTTTGCAATACTCGAGATATTGAAATTTTAAAAATAAGTATTCTGCAGACGTAATAACAGTGGAAATTACAAATTAAAAACATTTTTGCTCATTAAGGCTGAATGTCAAAACCAAAGTAGGATGACTCTTCGGGTTCAACGGGGCACCCTTACAACTGAAGCTTAGACAAAAATAAAGACCCTCTATTGTTATAAATTTTTATACTTTACTGTCATGTTTTTAGTTGTATAAGTGTCGGAGGCCTGTATTTACAAACACTAATACCACTTTAGCAAAAAAATTTCTGATCGTGAAACGCCGCATGTAAATTATTTGGACTTATAAATGTCTGTGTGTGATCATGATACAAGAAAACCAAAACAGCCAGAGAAAAGAGAACATCGTTGCGAAGTTTACATTTTCTATGTATTGTTCGACAGTTGATGAGCGTCAATTTTTGTATGAATTAATTATTAACTTTTACAATTCGTGATAAAAACTGATAATTTTTTTTTATTATTTTCGTTATTTACAAAAGTATAAGCTGTAGTAAAATGAAGGTTTACTGTGAGAGCGTTTTTTTAATAGAAGTAAAAACGCGCCGATGCTACTTATGCTAGTGTGTTAAAAGCTAAATTGTTGTCAACTGTGATCCTAATTATTGCGGTTAAACCGTGATAGAAAATTACAAAAAACAAAAAGTGTGTGTGTCACCAGTACGCGCAGGGGAAATAAAACTTTTTCCGTTATTCGACCTTTTACAGAAATAGGATAAGATTAGATAAAGATAAGATAAGATTAGATTTTTGATATTAATAATAACATCAATATTAACGATAATTATATCATCAGCAATAATATTAATTTTATAAATAGAATAACATTAATAATAGAAATATATCAATATTAATAAATATATTTTACTTGTCGCAAAATGATAAAGAAAATAATACTGACAAATACGACGACGGTCTGACATGCGACACTCGAACGTTACATGTATTTCATTACCCCTAGCGAACGAAAAGAAGTTTTACTTTAAAATTTGATAAAATGAATTTCATTAAAAAAATAAGTCTACACTGATCAAAATCTGTGAGGGAATTATTTAAAAATATTTTATATATATACCGTTGAGAAAGAATACTTCTCGAATTCCTCAAATATAATAATAATAATAATAATAATAATAATAATAATAATAATAATAATAATAATAATAATAATAATAATAATAATAATAATAATAATAATAATAATAATAATAATAATAATAATAATAATAATAATAATAATAATAATAATAATAATAATAATAATAATAATAATAATAATAATAATAATAATAATAATAATAATAATAATAATAATAATAATAATAATAATAATAATAATAATAATAATAATAATAATAATAATAATAATAATAATAATAATAATAATAATAATAATAATAATAATAATAATAATAATAATAATAATAATAATAATAATAATAATAATAATAATAATAATAATAATAATAATAATAATAATAATAATGATTTACATTAATGATTTACTAGGATTTACATAGAAAACTGTGGCTTTTACGATTTAGGCATTTTTGATTACGATAGCTTATTTTTATAACTTTTTAGCTTATCTCGATACAAAGCTAGAAACAATCGACGTAATTAGATGCTATCCCAATTATATTTGATTTTTGATTTCGACTAAAATAGAAGTTAATAAATTATCAGCTAATGTTGATAATCCATCACAGTATGAACCTCGTTTATCATTGATCATATTTGTAAAACTTATCTCGATACAAAGCTAGAAACAATCGACGTAATTAGATGCTATCCCAATTATATTTGATTTTTGATTTCGACTAAAATAGAAGTTAATAAATTATCAGCTAATGTTGATAATCCATCACAGTATGAACCTCGTTTATCATTGATCATATTTGTACAAAGCTTCTCCTTACTAAGCCAGCCTTTTTTTTTTTTTCTGTTCTTAATTCCAAGCAAACAACTGCAAGCGTCCTTGCCGCGGGATCAACATTGACTTTAATTCTCTTTTATTGTGTTCATTGAATGAATTTGTATATTCTTTATCCTACTGCATTAAAACTGATTTTTAATTAGAAGAAATTAATCTATCGAAACCATATAAATTATTCTCTGCACTGTTGATTTTTCACTTCTTGATAACTATTTAATAACCAACGCTATATAATCTGATCGGATTTTTCAACACAATTGATCTATGTATATCTATATAGGAAGATATATAACCGATTATAATTAATGTTTGTATTTCTTGTCAAAATGATTCACGGAAAAAAAAATTTCAAACGATACATTTGTGAATCTTTACTGTATGTCAGGGAGATACACGTGAATCAGATGCTCCGGGGATACTGAGCCGGAGCCGCAGGCCGGCCTTCAGGCTTCCTTCCCGCACTCTTTTGTTTCCTATCTCTCTCTTTTCGCTATTCTTATTGCGAACATCTCACTCTGTCTTTCTTATCGTTTTTTTGTTTTGTATCGTGAGATTCCTTCTTGCTATATACATCGTGAAAGACAGAGATTGGTTCGGGTCCAGAGAGTTGAAAAAATGTAAAAGAACAGAGAAAAATACCTCGTGTAGAGCTCTTGATTCCTACATCCCATACCTCTCTCTTCTCACTGTGATCAACGCCAATGATCTTTCTTCTTGTGGCGATTGTTTGTATATTTTTTGCGCTCTCGTTCCTTTTTTTCTGAGTGATCCTGCAGCGTTGCCCTAGCACCGCGACTCTTTGTCGCCTTTAGGCCCTTTTCAATATATACTGGTATGTTGGTAGGTAGCTGCTCTCGATATTTTTTTTCTATCGCGACTTATACCAGCGATATATTTGTGATGATCTCCTCCTTTTAATAATCATCATTTCAGTTATTTACTTCAATGATTAATAGTTAGTAGTAAGACACTTGTCTTTAGTGTTCAATTTTTAAATTAGTTTTATTTGTGGATGTTTAATAAATTTTAAAATAATTTATGATAACAATGATTTTCGATGAATTTCTCGTTTTTTTAGGTTCTTAGTAGATCGCCGAAGTTGCGATTTCATTAAAGTAAATAATTCTCTTAGTGAAAATAAATTTAATTGATTCAAAAGAATTTAAAAAATAACAATAATAAAAGTTATGTTAATCAATTTCAAATTCAAGTCTATATAGGATAGGAAAAAAATTTTAAAACTTATTTTTTTTTCTCGTTTTTGAAAGCATCTAAACTAAACAGTCTGTATGGAAACGTCATATCATGTTTTTCTCTGCCATAACATTTTTTGTTTGTTTTCGTATTTCTACTATGGCATTTTTTGAAATATATTTATTGTAAACTTTTTCAGTATAGTTCTAGCCAGTTGCTTTTGCTACTCAATCTCAAGGTCTGCTATACCCAGGAAAATGCCTACCGTATGTGATGGTGATAATAATGATGATGGTGAATGCAATATTTGAAAAGCAGCAAATGTTTCAGCAGCAACACCAGCAGCAAACCAAGTATATCGAAAACGAGAAAAGAGTGACGTGAGCAAGCTCAGAGATTTAGCCAACGAATCTCACAAGTGAGGCCTCAAGGGTCAAGGAACTCCCTCGGGAACAGGTTCACTTCTTCGCATATTCTTCATATTCTTTTTCATATATCTATTCGTTTCGCTCGACTGTTTCATATATATGTATATCTTCTTAAAATTTTTTACTTTCTTCACTCGCGCGTTGGCACGTCTTGAGCGCCAACTTACATCGAGGCCTCATCTGATGGTATGGGCCTCACGACTGACGCGTGATTCGCTTTGTATCCTTTTTGATCTGTATTAATTACATATATATATATATATATATATATAATTCTACTCACTAGTATCTCAGCTATAATACTAATATAATTTGTGTGCATGTAATACCGTTCGATATAATTTTTTTTACCACGCAACTCATCATTATATGCGAATGGGCTAAAATCATTGCTATAAACAAAAACACAGATAAAAATGTTGGGTAAAAGAGGTAGTATATTTCATGAGTATCGGCAACGTCGGAGGTCGAGTATCATACGGCTCTTGGAAAAGATGCTGATGCTGCACAGCCTCGATACGCGAGTATATAAGTAAGTGAACTACAGCAGACAAGGACCCTCATGCGGAATACATAAAAGTGTAGAGAAAAACAAGGAAACAAAAGCTGCTGTTTTTATTCGTGATGGATATGTCATGAAATTAGACAAGGACTAAATATATGTTCCATATTTCATTTATACTCACTTACATTTTGAGTGGCAGTAGTATATGATCTTTGAAGTTACACATGTGTTCCTTGCGATTGAATGTTTTTTTCTGCTTCTTTCATATGTATGTATTTAATATCAATAATTTATATTTTTTTGAGAGAGAAAACGTTAAAAACGAAAAAAAAAAAAAAAATGCCTTCATCGGTTCAGTTACGTTGCTTTCTTTGACTTCCATATTATAAATACAATAATGCAGGTAACAATTGTTTTAAATCTAGTCAAAAATATAGAGAAACTTCTCTTAAATCAGTGAGAGCGTAAACATTTTAAAAAATACTTAGTATTACTCACAAAAAAACGTTACTCTTTGGGGCCTGCTTAAAAAAGCCAGAGGAAACCTATGAGGATAAAACTTAAACATATAGTCATTCTTAATGATGAAAATGTTTTACACACAGTATACGGGTGATACATAAGATTTATACCATTTCAAATTGAAAAAAAAAGTGTATTATTTTTATATATACAAATGCATTCGTAGATAACTGTGGATCTTTAAAGTTGTTAGTTTATGAAGACCATATGATTTAGAATGGGTATATTTTAAAAAATGATTGTTTGTTGGACATCTTATTTTGTAAAATGATAAATCGATTTCTGTCAATAATAGAGTGAGTATGTAGAAAAAAAACCATGTAGCTGAGCAATAATTCAAGTCGAGTAAAAATTTTTCAATTCATTTAAGTACTATTGAATTTTCTGGACTAAACTTTTGTAGTTATTTTATACGATCGTTAAAGTCTTATGTAGTATAGCCACAATGCTTATATATGTCACTTATTTTCCCAATTATGCTTTAGTAAAATTAACTGCAGTTCATAGTAAAATTTTAACGAATAAACTTGTAACTTGTAACACATGCTTTTTAAATCGTATACAAATCATGACGATTTTTTTAGAAGTTAGAGCTTTTTTAAAAAATTACTAGAAAATTAGGCAAGCCATAATTTTGGAAAAAATTGCAGTAGAGACTTCGTATTAGGCTTAAACAATGCGTCTATTGAAATTCTATCGCCCCTTTCAGAGAGGTGGATTATCTGCTCGGTCAATTTTTTTTTTTTTCTAAAAACTAAATTTAAAAAAAAAAAAAAAAATCGGTTATTCAATTTTTTTTGAAAAATATATTTCACAAATTAAAACTTGTTAGAAGAGTCGATAGATCTTCTGAATACACATGTTTCAAGTCTAATACAACGTTTCTATCACTATTTTATCACGCGTTATTGTTTGTATAAAAAATGAAAACGGCACAAGCTCTAACTCAATATAGAATAGTCGCACATAACACTGGCTTGCAAAAAAAATTTAATAAAAAATGAAAATAAATAATTATCTTAATTTGAATATTTGAACATTGATATTTTTTAATTAAACAATAAGAATAAATGATAATTATTAAACGAAAAATATAGGCACGACGTGGGATTGATCCGGGGTCTCTCACGTGGGATTCCAATTAACTATCATGTTAACCATAGGGGTATTGATGATACTGATACTTAAAAATTTGTATATAAATATAAAGACTAATACACAGCCCTTGCAAAAGCCTAAAACGATAGTTGAATCATAATAATTTATAATTTTTATACAACCCTGGTAGAAATTTGTGAATTCCATTCAAGGGAATCCATGAATTTAATTACCAAATTTATTTTTTTTTTTCAAATTTAATATATGCTAAGGCTCCTGTTAGGCTTGGTGAGATAATGGGCACCAGCTTGACTCAAGGTTGTCCCGAGTAGAAATTTGTTAGTGGTAGCCTGAACACGGATCCGAATTGGATCAGGATAACGTAGAGCAGTCCCTATTCAAGTATCGCTATGACATCCTGATCCGGATAGCATCAGGTAACCACTATCAAATCCTTAATAGCGATACTCGATCAAATCCTGACCAGGGCTTGATCAAGTAAAAAATACTGGACTTTATTTTTTTTTTTTTTACATTTTTCTTGATCCGAATAGCATCAGGTAACCACTATCAAATCCTTAATAGGGATACTTGATCAAATCCTGACCAAGGCTTGATCGAGTAAAAAATACTACACTTTATTTTTTGTTTATATATATTTTTTGTGATCCGGATAACATCAAGTAAACACTATCAAATCCTGAATAGAATACCTCGATCAAGCCCTGGTCAGGATTTGATAAGGTATTCCTATTCAGGATTTGATAGTATTTACTTGATGCTATCCGGATCAAGAAACTCGTAAAAAAAAAAAATGATTTATTTTATACAATATTTCATGAATTCTACCGAGTTTTAGTTCATAAAATCTATTTATTTTTATTTATACTCTTACGTTGACATTGATTTGATTAATATAATTATTGTACTAGGTGAAACTTATGATACCACAAAAATTCTCCCCATCATTCGTTTGTCACCATGGCCGAGCGCGAAATCCGTTAGTTTAGTAATCTCGCAGTCGTAGGTTCGAATCCCACTAGGAACATACATGATTAGTTTAATTTAGTTCAGGTTTTTTCGTTCCATTAATTATATACGTAGACCAAATCCATAAAGAAGTTACAAATCAATACTAATTAAAATGTCGAAATTTTTTATTCGATTTTGAAATTCGATCCATTTTGATTCATGTATCTTGATCAGGATCGGATCCGGTATTCTGATCCGTTTTGGATCATGTATCCTGATCAGGATTGGATCCAGTATCTCGATCTAATCTGGATCATGTATCCTGATTCGCTTTAGATCATGTATCTTTACGCTATCCTTAAGAACATCAAGGAAGTCGGATCCGATCTTGATCCAAACCCTACGGAAAAACATTACATCTAGATCCGATACGGATCCAGATGCCTGATCCGGGCTGGATTTGAAATCAGGTTACCCTGATCCGATCCTGATCCGACCCCTATCTGAATTTCTACTCGGGGTGCTACAAGGCTCGTGTGAGACTGATAAAATCCAAATGCACCGGCTTAACACAAGGCTGAGTAAAATCAACGGGCCCAGGTTTGATACACAATCTTTGCCCGAGCCTGACACAGGCGTCAATTGAAAATTCCTACCTGGGAAGTCAGTTATTAATGTTAAAGGTGATAAAAAAAAATCCATGTAAAACTAATGTAAGTTTATCAATTGCTGAAAAATATACTGATGATAAATTAATATCGCGAGACCGTTAATGCAAATTGAAATTTTTTCATTCTTATATTTCATGTTAAGTCAAGATGCACAAACGGAATTATAAATTTAAAATATATTAATTGAAAAAAAAAAAATATCAAGATTTGTTCAGGCTTCCTGAAGAAGGTTACTTGATCAATTTTCGATCGGACATCGGACATCGGACTTCAAATCCGTCAAGCGTGACCAGGTCTCCACTTGGTATTGGGAACACAAAGGCAGCTAAGAAAATTATAGTAAAGTCACATAAATTTCGTGCCACTACCCAAGTGGAAATCTGGTCAGGATCGACGGATTTAAAGTCCGATCTTGGAAGCCTGAACGAATCTTGATCAAAAATTTATCAAATTATATTTTTGAAAATAAATAATTTTTTAAAAATAGATTTCAGTAATAGAACAAGGCCGGTTCTGGATCAGCGGTGAGGGAAGATGCGGGGTAGAGGCAGGGGATAATAATTGGGGTGATGATCGGAGGTGAGATCTGGGTCGTGACGTCATAAATATTCGTCATAAATTTGTTTATACAAACTGTCACTTCTTATCAACAAAAGATATTCCCGGAATTATTTGTTTTTAACAACTGTCACTGTTTATTAACAATAGTGATGAAAGATATTCCAAGAAAAAATTGTTTAATAAATATTTGTTTATTTAAATGTTAAGTTACAATAACAATTAAGAAATGATGTCATTATTCTGAGAATGAAAAAAAAATATTCGAGAAACTTCTACAATGTAGAATATTCCCGACTAGTTTGAGAATATTCGATGTAAAGAAAGTTCTAGAATATTCTACATCAGAGGCTAATTCTTATAAGAATACAAGTTTTTATCTTAAAAAATTAGTCTGTAGAAATCTTTTATGATTGTAACATTTGAGGAACTCTGTGTTTTCCAACCTATTTTATCTCAAATATTGTATAAAAATTGCAGTGATTGTTTACATTCAAGGTTTTCAATGGCCTGATCAGTTTGTTTTGAAAGAATTTGCAAACATCAGTCTGCATAGTAGTAAAATATATCACATTTTGCTCGAACCTCCTGGACCGTGAGAGGATGTACCGGAAGAATATCCAACAATCAATAATTGGTTAACACGAAATAGTCCCAGGCTAATCTGGGCTGAGGGTGATGTACCATATGAAAAGTTATACAGTCGAATAAAAAAAGTTGTAGAACCTGCACAGTTTATATGCGTCAAAGGATTAGAAAAAAAAAAGTAGTTAGAAAATATTCTTTATTATTCGAAACCAGTAGTTGATCTTCATGATTTTGGTTTTCCAGCTTTGAAAAAATTACAAATACCTTTTTATGCAAAGCATGAATGTGGAAAACATATAAACTGCTGCAAAAAATGTTTTAAATTTAAAATACTGGTACATATCCCTGTAAGTATATAACAAGTTTTTAAAAAATATATTTTTTATTCAATTCTAAAAAATTGATTTTATTTACTTTTTTAGGCTATTAGAACTACACTGTTCTGGAGAATTTACAATTTTTTTAAAATTCTTTTCATCAAATATGGGATACATTAACCAACATAAATTATTGAAAGACTTCCATTGAGATTTACGTTGTTATTGGGAAAGTACGGAACTTCTGAAAAAAGATTTCAATGTTAAAACACATGAAGAAGTATTTTCATGTCATAATAACCAGACACCGCTTATTGTTTTAATTACACGACGACCATGGGTTACAAACCTTCATCAACTTGTTGAAAAATATTTTGATTAATCATCTTACATTGAGTTACAACAACTTATAAATAACTTAATCAAGTTACGGGATAAAAATGAAAAACTGAAACTTCGTACTGACAGACAAGGGGAGAATGAAAAAGAGAAAAATATGCAAAATAAAATGGAAGAATCATTTTTTTTTCAATATTTCTTAACCTAATTATGTAATATGTAAATCTTTGAAGACAAAGGTGAACAATAAAAGTAAATGATTTTTTATTTTTTTCCAAAAAAAAATGTTAATTATTATTTTATATTATTCATAAATTGATTATATTTTTTTTAACGATATCGGGTTGATAATCTCACTGAATCGTTGAATTTTTAAGTTGAATCGTTCATGATCACGAGCAAGTTGTTCCCATTCTCCACACCGTGCTGTTTTATATGCATACAACCATTTATGTATTATATGAATTTTTGGTTTTAAATGAAATGAAACATGAAGCTTATTCAGTTTTGAGTTTTCCATATTTGACATTGCTGTATTTGTCTGATTTTTTTTTCCCAATCATTTGATTTAAAAATGGTTGGTTCCTTAAATTTTTTTTCCTTCTGTTCGTTTAACAGACAAGTTTTCTCTAAATATTTATCAGTAGAGTTTTGAGTATTCCTGAACATTTTTGTTGTTGTCTCTTCAAAGGGTGAGGACAGAATGAAAAATTTTTTACTTTATCCTTCAATTTATACTAACTTTCGGACTGAACCACTAATGAGTTTATATTCAACAATTCGATCATGTAATATTAAACAGTATTTGCAGGAAACTGTTGCACTCACTCAGTTTCCAAACGAATATCAAGAGGTCCACTCTTTAAAAATTCATTCTGTCTATAACAATAAGTGGTGATTCCTCTAAAAATTCTTTTCGAGTTAATATTGATTTGGAATCTTTTCCGTAGTATGATGATTGGAAACTTGTAAACATATCATGAAGCAATGCAAATTGATTTTTTGCTATATTGAGATTCAAATTTCCGTATGGATATGATTGTGAATTTAAAAATAATTTTATATCTCGTAAATTGCAATGATCAAAATGATTAGCATTTTTTTCAGCATCATTTTTTCTTGCAGTTTAGAAACCTACAATCACATATCTTGGTTTTTCGAGTTGTGTTGATGTTTTGAGACTCCATACGTGTTTTGTACTTGTAGGAAGTAGAGGATAATCATACATTTTCCATGTACGAAAACTTAGTGAAATAGCTGGATCTTTTGAAATATAATTTAATAATTGAATTTTTTCTTTATCTGAGACTCGTATGTATGATACAATCCATTCTATTTTTTCTAGAGTAATTTTTGCAGTATCAGCTGTTGCTTTTTTGTATGCATTAGTATCAGTATTTGATCTTGTGATAATGAGTTCATGTTTTGCTCCATACAGAGCTCCATACGGTTGATGTGCATGAAGTTCATAATGAGCAATTGACTTATCAAATATAATCGAATGTTGTATCTTTAAGATTTCTTCCATGGTACAAAACAAATAACAAAAGAAATATATATTTATTTCACTTGACATGGTTTACGACCAAGACTCGTGAGCAATTGGACTTTTTGACGTGTTAATACTCGAAGTGTTCGATGATGACTGGGTTTTTGATATTCTGGTTTCTTTATGTAACTGCTTCCAACTATTCTTTTTTGAAAGACCTATTATTTTATACTTTTTACGTGTAACTTATTACTTATTGTTATGACTTCTTCTCTAATGTCGACTAATTCTGCGTCTTGGTCAAACAATTTTTAATTCAAGATTATGTATTGCTCGTACAGCGACTGGTAGATAAATGATATATGAAGGTACGTCTATGATCTTATATCCCGATGGAACTCCGGGAAAAAATTCATGTGTGAACTTGTTTATTATTTAAATACGCAGAATAATAAATTGTTATAATACATTCAACGAGTAGAGCATTAACGTTCAATATTGCCACTGGTATATGAGATTTATAAATCATATTAGCTTCTAAGATTTGAAGTGAAAATCCTAGTAGTCTTCCAATAGAATTTTCAGGAATAAAATTTATTGTACGATTACATTTAATTTCACAACACAATTCACTATTATTTGGTTCGAGACTTATGGAAATTGTTCATAGAAGAAATTCTTCAATATTTTTAGTTTCGTAACTTCCTGTTGGTATTGTAATAATCTCATCATCTATATAAAATTTATTATTATGTACGTCAATATTAGGTATTGAATTAAAAGTAAGTAACTCAACAAGTCCTACAACATAGTGTTCCTCCGGTGATAATTCAATATGGTAAATAATACTGTGCTTCTAGCACAGACAATATTCCAGATAATGTTAATGTAAACGATTCATCCATGACTAATGAGTGAAATAAGTTTGTTATCGTATTTATAGCTCTCCAGTCAAAAATTTTAAACATAAATGTCCACATATGACTGTATCATAATTTCGGAATAAATGATAATTATAGTCAATGCTACCAACATCGAGATATTTTACAAGATCTTCAGTTGGTTGTAAGTCTCCAAAGCTATCGAAATAAATTACTTGATTATTTTTTATTTTATATGCTACTCAGTGCGTACCAGAGCCATTTCTGTCATCAAGATTTATAATGGCTGATTCATATTTCCATGGTTTAGTCGTCGGTAAATCATTTTTCATGAAAACTCCTCTAAAATTTAGAATATTCATATCTTTACTTATTTTATTAGGTCGATATTTGTGAGAGCTCGACGTGGTAGCTTTACATGTTTTTTACTGGTTTTAAAAAAAGTCCTATTCTTTTTTTATATGGTTGAAGGTAAACCTTTACTTAAAGCAATTGATTCCATTTTTGTATTGTGACGTTTATTTTCTTCAAATTGTCGTTTTGTAGCACTAGCATCATTTATAGCTTTTTTGATACTCGAACACCTTCACTCAATGCTCCAACAGCACTAAGACCAGCAAAAAGTAGCATTACAAATGGTAAAAAACTACCTATTTTTGATGGTAATGGTAATACGCGAAATATTCGTATGTTTTCTCGACCACCTGCTTTTTTGACTGCATCGTATTCACCCTTGAGTGTACATTCAACAAGATTTTCTCCTGATTCCATATATTCTTGGTACCGAGACGTAATTCCTACGGACTTTCTCCCCACGACTGTTTCCCCACCGATATTGTACCGACGGACTGTTACCCTACCTGACTTAGTATTTACGGACTCTCAGCCGACGACGACTTTCTCCCCACAGACACTATATCTATATTTTTTTTTTTTTTTAACTTTTTTATGATAAAAATATGAGCTATGATAAAAATAATATAATTCCGTATTTAAGATCTGTTGCTTTGAACATTAAAATTTAAATTATATTGTTTTGTATTTCAAGTTATATTAAATCTTCAATACTGTTTATTAAGAGCTGTTGCTTTGAATATTAAAATTTTGATTATATTGTTTTGTATTTAAAATCGTTGTATAAAAATTTAAATACTGTTTAATAAATTTTTATATTTTGTTTAATAAATTATATTATAAATTATTTATTTACTGGTTTATTTATTCTATTTTTAAATTGTTTGTCTGTCGGGTGTGTGTCGCGTGGGGTGAATGTCCATGGGAAGAGAGTCTGGTCGGGCGTGGATCCGTGGGGTGTATGTCGGTGGGAGGACTGTCCGTAGGAAAGGAGTCCGTCGGATGATCATCAGGGAACCATATTCTTTAGATGTGTCTATAACCGTTTTGAATGATGTTTTTTTTCCTGTTTTCCCAATTTTTTTTATTTTCTTTTTTTTCAGACCCGTACCCAATTTTGATTTAACCTTCATTGTATTAGCTGTTCCCCAAGCAACTGCTTTTTCACCAATAGAAGAGTCTTTTGCAAGTACACGTTGCCAAGCTCGTTCAGAAAGATTTTGATCAGCTTGGTTTCTTACACTTATATTATCTGGATTTTCAGAATAAGCAATATCGTGTTGTTCACCAGCAGCATCTAATGGATTTATACCAGGGTCACCTCAAGCCAATCTTTTTGCTAAATTAGTACTCGGTCAACAGTATTGATAACCAGAAACGTGTAGTTCAATAGGAAATTTGTTAATTAAAGTATTTTTAAAATCTTTACCACTTTTTTTTTGTTTTTTTTTTTTATGTCCATGCACAATCATGGTTTTCTCGTAAATAAAGTAAAAACTATAAAAGACCCGTATTTATAAAAAAATTTATTAGTAGTAAAATTAATTTTGCTGAGCAAAGTGTAAAGTTACCAGTAATTAATTTTGATGGATTCGTTCAACGAAATACTAGTAAAAAAAAAATGAAACGACATGGAAAACTATCACCAGAAAGTGTGCGAAGGATTTTTTGTGGTTCATCTAACTGTGGTAAAACAAATGCTCTTTTATCTATAATCACTCATCTGAATGATTTACGATTTGAAAATGTATATCTTTATTCAAAATCTTTTAATTAACCGAAATATTAATTTCAAAATGTTGATTGTTTTTATCTTTTATCAAGAAACACCAGGTCTTCTAGAACTTTTATTTAATAAAAACACATGGTAAATCCTTATACAAAACTACAAATAATAATAAATTTGATTACGTTTATTGGGATAATCCCAATGAACTTGTTGATCGTCTTTGATTATTATTAGCTTCTCAAGCAGCTGGTAATTCATATCATACCAATGAAGTCATTTCTATAATCGAAGAGTTAAGAGAAGCTCGAATTATCTATTAATTTTCACACATACGAAACTGAAGCTCATTTGATTATTAGCTGTTGCATGAGAATGTAAATGGTTATTTTTGGGAGAAGATAAAAAAATAAAAAAATCTCAATTCCAAGTATTAATATAAGTATTAATAAGTCCTCCTGGTGAAGGGTTTAACAAATCATCTGATGGACATTACGATATAAACAATAAACGATTGTGTAACGTTGAAGACTCATTAGAAATAAATGATGCAACCTCTGTGAAAATAATTAAAGCATTAATAACAAAGACTTTACAGAATGGAGTTGATAACAATTGATTATTAGTTAATTCACTCCGTAATAAACTTGACGAATCCATTTACAGTTATCGTCTTGAAATACAAAAAACTCAAGAACTTATCACTCGAAATTTATCTTATATTCACGAATTGGATGACACTCTAATTAAATTTGAAAATCCAAAATCTCCAAAAATTTATATATAATCGTGTAGTCACGTTAAATAAATCGAATTCTAAAAACAAAAATTTTAGAAGCGGAAATAATTTTAAAAATTTTGAAAAATCATATGGATCATCAAAAAGCAGTAGTAGCTCATGAGCTTCATAGACCTGCTCGAAAAAATTATCCTCGTCGTCATGTTGATATGAGAGAATTAAGTGATACCTGGCAAGCAGACCTTGTTGACATGCAAGCGTATGCTTCTGTCAATAACAAATATTTACTCACTATTATTGATATATTTTCAAAATTTGCATGGGCTATACCAATGAAATCAAAAACTGGAAAAGATGTTACTGCAGCAATGAAATATGTACTTGAAAAAGGATGTATCCCAAAAAATTTGCATGTTGATCAAGGAAAAGAATTTTACAATAAAGAATTTGAAGCTTTTATGCTAAAACATAAAATAAATATGTAGTAATCTCAAAGCATCAATTGTTGAACGTTTTAATAGAAAGTTAAAAAATAAAATGTGAGAAAAATTTACTTATCAAGGGATCCTACAAATGGTTAAAAATTTTAACAAATCTAGTTGAAAATTATAATAATTCAAAACATAGTACAATGAAGATGAAACCAATAGAAGTTAATCAAACAAATGAAAAGCAACTTTTGAGAACTATTTATAAAAAATTTCATATAAAACGAAATATTAAAAATAAATTTAAAGTTGATGATAAAGTTCGCATTAGTAAATACAAAAGTGTTTTTGAAAAAGAATATACACCACACTTTACAACTGAAATTTTTACAATCAAGGAAGTTAAAAATACAGATCCTGTGACATATAAACTTATCAATTATAGAAACAATCCAATTGAAGAAGGATTTTATGAAGAAGAATTAACTGAAGTTAAATATGATGATATTTATTTAATCGAAAAAAAAATGGAGAAACGTGGTGATAAATTATATGTAAAATGGTTATGTTTCGATGATACACTTGGATGAATTAATCAAACTTGTGATAAATATATAATATAATTTTTTTGAATAAAAAAAAAACTTGTAAAATATGTTTTGAATTTTTTATTTTATAACCCTATAATCTAGTCTCAAATTGACTAATACTTTATTATCAACATCAATATTATTATATTTTTCAAAAACAGCATTTTAATTAATATCAAAATCAGCACTTTTTTTATATACTCTTTTCTTACTACATATGCAAATAATTAAAGAAATAATAATGATCCCACCAAAACCAATATATTTTGACTTTTCCCTCATTTGAATCGCGTCATGCTTAATTTTGATAACCTCTTTACAATTATCATATGTTTCTAACGTCTTATTTGAAATGAAAATTTTTTTTTTAAATTATTGCATTTAATTGTAGGATATATTTTATTTTTTTTTCAATAAAATCCATTCAGTAAGTTGACAACAATGGTCTACTTTCATATTTAATTTGAGACTTGTTACATCAAGTACTTTCAATGAACAAAAACCAGCGATGTCATCATCTCCAAAACGAATTATTTCAGTCTGAAAAACTGAAGGCGGTATACTCATTCCAAATGGTACCATCAAAAACTCATACTGGCCATCAGGTGTAACAAATGCTGTATACCTTATACTTTTCTTCAATAGGCACGTGGAAAAAACCATTTTTTAGGTCCAACGTGCTAAAAACACTTGCATCTTGCAGTCTACTTAGTTGATCTTCTATCAACGGCAATGGATTGCGATCTCTTATAATTTTTTTATTAAGTTGTCTATAATCAACACACAGACGAACTTCACAATTTTTCTTTTTAGCTGGTACAATTGGGCTCGAATATTCAGGGTTACTTTTTCTAATTATACCTCTTTTTTCCCAATCATCTGTTGTACCATTTATAATTTTTCAACTAAATTTCAAACTTCATTTTTCATTTTTTTATTTTTAATATGTGTCAATGACACATCACACTCTTGCTCATTGTCTTGTATATTGACGCTCAGAATAGACTGCCAACCTGGATCATCTGTCTGTACTTGAACTTCTGTTGACTTTATTTAGTTAATTGTGGCTTGTCTGTTCTTCCAATTTATTTCTGCTAAATCAGACCACTCACCACCAATTCAAAAATCATGTCCCATCCACTTGTCGGAAACAATATCAATATTCAATGCAAAAGAATAACCATCAATTTTTACTTCTGTATTGAATCGGCCTAAAGTGCACATATTAGTTGACCCCATACCAGTGAACATAAGCTAAAGGTGGTGCCCCAAGTTGCACATGGAGACTAGCTCGAGCAATGTGCAAGTCACTACCTGAGTCAATAATAGCTTGAACTAATTGACCCAACACTTTTGCATTTTTATATGTTTTTTTATCACTTTAATCTAATTTATCTACTCGAACTTTGGGTTGCACTTTGTTACTTTTTTCTTCATTATTTCTCTTACATTCAGGTGCAATATGCGCAAATTCGTTACACTTGAAACATTTTTCACCTTTACTTTTATCTGGACATTCATGGCTATTGTGCTCTTTACTGTCACAAGAAAAACACTTTTTATATTTTCTATCTTTATTTTTCTCACCATTTATACCTATTTTTTTATTCTTTTCATTTTCTGGTTGTTTCTTAAATACTTTATTCTTTTGACTATTTATTTTTAATTCTTCATACAACTTTATCTTTTTACGTAATTCTTTTATTGTTTTTGCACCATATAATAATGCCTTGTGAGACTCTTTATCTTTTATGCCTGCGATAATATATCTAATTATTACCCCAGTCTTTATACTTGGTGCATGACTCGCTATCTCTGTTGCACGATACACATACGCTAAAAAATCTCGTCTTTCTTCTTCTCTAATAATGCTAATTGCTGATGCACTTTACCACTGTCCATGGAATCTAAAAATTCATCAAGCAATTTTTTTTTCCACCTAGCCCAACTGGTAGCCTTGACAGTTTTCATGAACATAGAAGCTGCACCTTGGGGTAGTCTTTCAGCGTATATTTTTTTATATAGATCTGACCACTCATATTCTTCAGCAGCTTGTGAAAATCTGTTGAACCACTGATGCAAGTTTTCACCCTTTTTTCAACTGAATTTTCCAAACATGTCAATCACTTCGTCTAGCCGAACTATTGGCCTTTGATTTTTTCTTATTGTTCTCTCTCGCTCTCTTGGCTGTTGAGTTTCTTCTTGAATTTCAATACATTTCCCGGATATAGCATTATTGAGAAGTTTATAATAATCTTTTTCAAACTGAATTTTTGCTTCTTGTTTTTTTTCCGTATTGAAATCAATGTATTTTTTAAACCAAGCTGATAGTTTGAATTTAAGAACTCGATGAATTCCAATTAATTTCATACCTAATTGTAAATATTGCTTAAAATTTCTATAGTGGATGATATATTTTTCTTTTGGTAGAAACGTTGCATGAGATTCCAACGATTTGAATTTGGAGGTGTTCTATGTTCTGGACATAACCGAAGGTCTTTGTGTGGTTCGTAGAGCTCTTGGGGATACGCCAAATCAACTTCATAAATGTAGCCTGTAAAGCAATTATCAGGTGTTGCTAAAATCTGTTCTACAGACCATTTATTACTGTGCTATTTAAAGCCGCCGTTGTTTAAAACTGCCAATTTATATAAATTATTGACATTAAAGTACATAAGATATGAGTCATCGTTACTTGGATCGTATTCATCACCTATATACAGATTGTTAGCTTTCGCATATTTATTGGAGCATACAGCGTTCTACACCCCAAATTCCTTTTTCGATAAATAATAATTGTTCTACATCTGTTAAAAGTTCCAATTCTACATGAGTACATTTTAACATACAATCCCAAGAGAACCCTGATGTTGTATAGAAGTAAAGTGGGTCCAAGTTATATGATAACAAACAGTTTCTACGAAAATTTTCAAAAATATCAGCTAATAGCAAAACATCTGTACGTAAATATAAGTCTCAGTAGTCACCAAGTGTTTCAATCTTAAATTTTTGTCAGAAAGTTTGAGCATGTTGATAGACATCATTTGAAATATTACTGTTATTTAATCTTGAACAAAATTTATCAATCGGAGGTAATTTTGTATCATTAAGTTTTTCCCAACTATCTATGTATTCATATGGGAATACTCCTTTTCTTTTTAATAATTAAAATTTGTTAGAATTTTCACAATGATATCTTGTAGTTTTTTTTATCACTATCGCATAAGTTTGATGCTAATTTTTCAAAGCTAGTTGCCATAAATCTGTAGGAATCAATAAGTCTCAAATTTACGACACGATAACCTCTTGAGCATGGATATCTTACTTCTTTTGTAAATGATATATATTTTTCTTTATTGACTGTATAGTTAACGTTACACCCTGGATGAGCTGCTCCACGGTAGTGACCTGTGAAGTGACAATGGTCATGATGTTTAAAGTCTGTAGGAGTAAAATGCTCACAAATATGACGAGTCTTTGCTGTTTGAAAGTCAATAACTTATTCATTAGAAAGAGGTTCTATTAGAGTTGGATTATTCAAAAATGTTATTCACTTGTCTAGTCCCATTTCGGAGTTCTTCAATAAAACTTTCTATACAAGTAGGACTGTGAAACGTTACAAATTGTGATAATCAATTATCATATGTACAATGAAAATAATAGGTTATAAAAGGCACTCAAGATCTGCATAAATGACAAATGGTACTGACACTTCAAATCGATGGTTGTTAAATTTGAGTATATTTTCACCTTTTCCTCGTAAAATAATTTTTACCTCGTTATTATTTTTACAATCTGATAAATGCTTATTAACTGAACTTTCAAATTGAAAATGATTTAAACACTGATCACACAACCATTTTTTATAATTATTTTTAGAAAGTTGTAAACTGACAAGTTGAGACAAATTTCTTATCCAAGAAAAATGAAATATTGTATCATTATTATTAGTTGTAGATTTCATTATAAGCAAATGAATAGTAGTTTTGGATGAGTTATATTTACTCAAGTAAACTGGTGCTATTCACATTTTTTACTATCTTCTAGATCATATACATTTATCGATAAATTATTCATGATCTCAAACTTGGGAATGTCATGTAATGTAATTGGAAATGTGATTCTGTCATACTTCAATGTATTTTGAAAATTAGGGTATGAGTTGGTTCGAGTACTGTTTATTCTAGTTGGGTGCAGTGCTGCTGTGACTGCCCACAGAAAACAGTATTCATCACTTTTTTTTATATTCACAACTGCTTTTTTTGTCTGAATGCTTTTTGGTAATTCTACAAATGTTGATAAACTGCCTTTGAGCGGTTCATAACGATTAATATTAATCATAAAATTAATAATTGCTCTGAGTGTCCAACCGGAATTTTTTTTTTTTAAATCTTCAATTTTAGTAAGAAATTTATTTGTTAAATTATTTTTGAACCAATTATTCAAATCAGTTGTTGGTAAAATCATTTAATTTTTCGTATTAAAATATTTTGTTTCATCAATAGGTTCACCATTTTTATAATTCTAAATTTATATGCTAAAACACCATTAACATTCAAATTTTCACAATTTCGGAGCATATTCTTTAATCAGCTAATTGCCATTTTTTTAGCGTCATCTAAAAATAATTGTACATTTTTATGTCTAAAATTAACTACAGTGCCTGTTTGAATTCGTCCTTGAAAAGTTGTTTGACCATCAAACCACTTCACTCTATCATTTAAATTCTTACTAGTCCCCACACCAGCACCATGTGTTTGTTTACTTTTAAATTTTGCACTCAACGATTATAGGTGAGAAATTGTCGTTTGAATTCTTATTTTTTGACCTATTGTCTTAGCAGGAACTTTCACTGCTATATTCAAAAATCGAATATTTTTTGTTTCAAATTTGATCTGGTGTACGAATTATTTTATTAGCTTGTGTCATAATTTTTATCAATTTAAGACACTGTTCAGAATTCATTTAAACTGCACAGTAAAAAAAAGTTGGTAATTCGTTTGTAATTGGTAGACTTCAGTCGTTTGTTAAATTTTTGTTTGTTAATTTAACAAAAAAAAATTTGTAAAATCTTTAGACAAATTTTATTTGTTAATTTTACAAACAAAAAATTTGTAAAATGTTTTTACAAACTCCGTTTGTTAATTTTACAAACAAAAAATTTGTAAAATGTTTTTACAAACTCTGTTTGTTAATTTTACAAATTTTTTTTTGTTAAACTAACTCGTAACATAATGTAAAAATAAAACGACAAATTTAATGTAAAAATAAAAAGAATATTTGAAACTCCCGCCCGTAACTATTGCGTGAAACACGCATGCGCAAAATTATGAAGACGAATGCACACGAATACAAAAAAATATATAAATAAATATACATTAATTTTTTTGCTTGTACAAAAAAAAAAAAAATTCAACAAAAAGTATTTGTTAAATTAACAAACAGCTGTTTGTAAATTTCATTTCACAAACAAAAATTTGTAAAATTAACAAACAGTTGTTGGTAGACCTTATTTAACAAATAAAATGTTTTTTTAATTAACAAACGTTTTGTTGGTGGACCTAAATTAACAAACTGAATTTGTTAAATTTACCAACTTTTTTTTACTGTGTGTTTGAATGTTCTTACCGTTAGGGAAATATTTATACTAATCACTCAGTAGTTTTACTGAGCTTTATATACACAAATACTTTCTATAAGAACTGTGAGTCGTCAGATGTTACAAGTTCCAGAACATTTTCGAATTTTTTTTCTTGGAAAATGACTTGATCGTGTTTCATAGAATATTCTAGAAAAATGTATTTGCTATAAAAAGAAGACGATTGAGACCTATAACGACAGATCATTTTAAGCATTTAAAGCGTATACATCAACGAAAAAAGGTATATTTATTGTTGATGTGCAAAAATCTTTAGGCGCGGGTATGGGTATTGAGTGGTACGGAGTAAAAGGCGAAAGTCAAGAAAAAGACCGTCATATCAGTTTTCGCCGTCCTTTTCAAATAATATTGCCATTACTTTCTAATTTATTTACATTGTGCTGCCGGTAATTGTTACCATCAAGCGTTCTGTAGTATGTAAATAAATGTAAATAATGTCGGTTCTAATAAATCAAATGTTGAAGGGGATAAATAATAATATATACAGCTATTATATTTTATCTTGTAGAAAAAATAGTAACATTGTTTATTTACTATTATTATTTATGTCATATACAACAAATTATTAGATTATTATGCATTAATAATTTATTTATAATATGGTTTATTTTAGTGAATTTATTTAACTCAACGTTACAGGATAAATGTAATTGAAAAAAGTCAATCACTCGTTTAATTATTCCTTCCCTAACTGTACGATCCAACCCCTTATGAACCGTTATTTAACGGTAGTCTTGAGGTTGGAATGTGCGCAAAAAAAACCGCAAACAAACCATTTTTAAACCTCAAAATAACCGAATAAGAACTAACCGATAGTTAACCGTTGATAAAGCTTGTTCAAACCCGAATATTTTGGATTCAAATAAATAACCGGAAACTAACCAAAAACTAACTTTTTGGGTCAGAATTTATGGTTTACTTACAGTTCATTTAGAGTTTGTTAGTTGTTCGTTAGCGGTTAATTAAACTAGGTTTATTTGTGATTAGTTAGTAGTTAATTATCTCATTATATATCAGCAAAAAAATGCATAAATAACAAGGTTTTAATCATAATTTATTGTTTCAGTCATAGAGACGATACAAATAAAAAATACATACAAAATACAGAAAAAATAAATAAATAGAGCAATAGAAAAATTTTATAATATAGATGTATATAATTATAAATTAGATTCAGAATTTCCAGAATCTATTTCAGAATCTTCCATAGATTGATTTCCCAACGGATCTTCTTCCCCTCCGTTTCCAACTGGTGATTCCTCATCACTAGATCTTTGGCCATCAACACTTACATAATTTGAATTTTCTATTGAGCTATCAAGGTTTTCAATATTTTCATGATGCTTTCACTTTCTTCATTACTCGAAAGTTTGCGTGGATTGATGCGAGTGGTTCTTTTTTTTTTTTGTTGTTTTTGTCGAAGAAACATTATTGCGACACATTTTTGCCAGATAACTTATCCAGTATCGAATATTTGTTAACCTCATAATACCCGAAGCATCAAGATTTTTATGTTTTTGCATATTTGTCAAAATGTCTAGAAGATAATAAAAAACATTAGACATTACTCGATAACAAATAAATAGCCGTAAAAATTAAAAAAGCTTACTTTGCACAAGTACGCCGTCATCTGCTGTTATTGTTTTTCTATCTTCTCCAGGGTTTTTCTTTGCAACTAATTTCATCAATTCACTTTGAGTCCAGATATTTGACATGACAATGTTTGCTCTTTTGCGCATGTCATGTTGTTTTAGCTAGTGCCAGGATGGATAGGGATTTTGTGTATGAGTGAGAGAGAGAACGACACTAGACACTTTAGAACATATGTTTAAGTATATATTTATTGACTTATTAATATGTAATTAATCTATCTTGTTTTATATGATGATTATTATGAGGCAATTATTGTATATAATTGGCCTCAGTATCTCTGTTAAATTACTCTGTAATTAAACCGCTGAAACCGGGTGTATCCCTTTTTTGCTTCTGACCCGGCTAGACCCAAACGTGAACGCAGCTGTATATAACGTCCGAACCAACCCGAGAGAGCCCGTAAAGCCCCGATCAAGTTAGGTACAAACTCACAAGGCGGCGCTTTCAACACCTATACCGCGAGGTGCTGCCTTTTGACAGCTAGCGGTGATTTATATAATCACTCGCCGAAACATTCTCCCCGCCTTGACGATGACGTCAATTCTCCGCTGATGATGATGAGGAAATCTCAATAGGCAAAATGCAAAGCTTTGCTATTGGCCTCAAATACTCCGATGATTGTGTCTTTATAGTGACAGCTCTGACAAGGCCGTCATCACCTGGGTGAACCTTGATGACTCTAGCTAAAGCCCACTTTCCAGGTGGATATCTCTCGTCAATGACCAATGCCATGGTGCCTTCTTTGATACATGGATTGGTCTGCATCCACTTGGATCTGACTAAATATTTTTGCAAATATTCTCTGGACCAACGGTCCCAAAATGTCTCCAGGAATTTCCTGAGTAATCTCCAACTGGTTAGACGGTTATCAGGAACCTCCAAGACTGATGGTTCTGGTACCAAATTAAGTGGCTCACCAATTAAAAAATGACCTGGTGTTAAGGCTTGAAGATCCTCTGGATCATCACTCAACGGGCACAATGGCCTTGAGTTCAGCAAACATTCAACTTGTGTGAGGAATGTTGTAAACTGCTCATATGTTAACACATGGTCACCAATGACTCTTTTGATGTGATGCTTTGATGATTTAACCACTGACTCCCATTTTCCTCCAAAGTGTGGAGAACCAGGTGGAATAAAACTCCATGAAGTTTCATCTCTGGCTAATAAACTAGCCAACTCTTTAACTCCTTTTGATGATGCAGTGAATAGCTTTTTTAATTCCGCATCTGCTCCGACAAAATTAGTGCCACAATCACTGTATAATTTTGCACATGAGCCTCTTCTGCTGATGAATCTCTTAAAAGCTGCTAAAAAGCCCTCAGTTGTGTAATCTGTGGCCAACTCAAGATGTACAGCTGACGAAGACATGCAAACAAAAACCACAAGATAAGCCTTGTATTTTTTGTTACCTCTTCCTGACCATGTCTTTAACTCAAATGGTCCAGCATAGTCCACTCCTGTATGGAGAAATGGTCTCATTTTTAGGACTCTTGATGGAGGTAACTGACCCATTAATTGTTGTGCTTGTTTAGCACGATGACGTACACAAGTTACACATTTATTGATGAATGATCTTACTGGTACTCGACCTCCAACTATCCAGTAATTTTGTCTCAATGTTGCCAACATAAGTTGGGCTCCTCCATGATGTGTATTTACATGACACTCATGTAAAATAAGCTCTGTAAGTCTCGACTCTTTTGGTAATATGATTGGATTGACAGCCTCAGCTGGTAGTGATGAATTATCCAATCTGCTTCCAACTCTTAACAACCCATCTTTGTCAATAAATGGATTGAGTTTCATCAATGTGCTTGATCTCGATATTGATTCACCTTTAGACAAAAAGGTTATTTCTTGATGAAATTGTTGTTGTTGTGTGAACAAGATAAGTCCCCATAACGACTGACGACGTTCATCAACAGTTAGCCAAGACGTTTTATTTATTGTGTGCTTCTTGGAAAACGATTGATAAAATCTTCTCCACCATGATGCTGATGATACCGCTTTGGTAAGTGTCGAGAATTTTGTTAAAAATTCCTCTTCACTCACTCTTACTGTATGAGTTTTTATTTGTCTCTCTTCGACCAACTCTGTGTCAATCTCTATTTCACCTAACACAGGCCATGTACTCTGATCTTCACAGATCCAATGTGGACCCTCCCACCATAACCTGTCTGTTGTTAATTGTTCTGATGAAACTCCACGTGATGCAACGTCTGCTGGATTCTCTTCCCCGGGCACATGGTGCCAGATGGCATCTGGAATTGTACTTTGTATAAATACAACTCTATTTTGAATGAACGTTTTCCAACGACTTGCATCTCCTTTTATCCAATAGAAAGTGATTGATGAATCAGTCCACAAATGTGTCTCAACTGATGTCAAACTCAGACTATTTTGTACATCTTTGACCAACTTCACCAATAATACCGCTGCTGAGAGTTCTAACCTCGGTGTAGACACCTTGGTGTTATTAGAACCGCGTGACCCTGTTTTAATTGGTGCCAATTTTGATTTAGCTGTTATTAGACTACTCTTAGCTTGACCAAGAGAATCAATGACTACTAAATAAACGACAGCACCCACTGCTGCGTCAGATGCATCTCCAAACCCATGGATTTGTATTGATGAAGTTGATGACTCAAGACTTAACCATCTCGGTATGGTGATTGATGATAGATGATTGAGCTGGTCGTTAAACTCTCGCCATTGATTTAATAAATCAATTGGTATTGCTTCATCCCACTCAATTTTAATTCTCCATAATTGTTGCACTAACAATTTGCCTCTTGTGATGATTGGTGTGATCCAACCAAGTGGGTCAAATAGTTGAGCCACTCTGGCCAACACTACTCTCTTGGTGATTGTTTGTGGTTCCCTGTATGGGCTGTATGTATAACAAAAACAATCCTCTTTAATATTCCATGTTAAACCGAGTGTTCTGAATAATGGGTCACCCTCTATGGATGACAGTGATGATTGTTCTTGATGTTCGTCAGGAACATCCCTCAATAAACCAGCTAAGTTGCTGATCCATTTTCTCAACTCAAATCCGCCAGAGTTAAACATATCTCTTATTTGTTTAACTTTCTCTATTCCCTCTTGTATATTGTCCGCACCAAGATAAATATCATCCATGTATGAACCTACTGTTATAGCATTGGCTACCAATGGATATTTATCTTTCTCCTCTTGTTGCAGCTGTCTCAAAGTTGCCAAGGCCAAAAATGGTGCAGGCTTGGTACCATACGTGACAGTTGTTAACTCATATTCTTCAATGGGCAAGTCAGGTGAATTTCTCCATAATATTCTTTGATATTTTCTATCCTCTTGATGTATCTGTATTTGCCTAAACATCTGTTTAATGTCACATGAAAAGGCAAAACGATATGACCGCCACTGTGTTAATACCGAAATCAATGAGTTCAACAGCTTTGGCCCCTCATATAGATTATCGTTTAATGATTCACCTATATTTGTCACCTGTGATCCATTGAACACTACTCTTAATTTTGTTGATGAGCTTGACTCTTTGATGATGCTATGGTGAGGTAAATAATAACAAGCTGAATGCCTCTCGACTGTTGATGCTTTGGTCATATGACCTAGGCTCTCGTACTCTTTCATGAATTCATGATAAGCTCGTTGGAGCTCAGGATTCTTCTCCATCCTTTTCTCTTGATTAATTAACATTCTCTTGGCCAATTCAAATGAATTGCCGAAATCATTAACCTCTTTCTTGAACGGATATCTTACGATAAACCGACCAGTTGTATCTCGTTTATAACTTGACAAAAATTGTTGTATACATACATCTTGTTCAAGTGATGATGATTCTTCTGATGGAAAATGTTCTTCCTGATACCAAAATTGTTTTACAAGTTGATAAAGCTCATTGTCTTGAGTACACGTTACTCCTTGATGGTAACTCTTATTAGTAAGTGATAAATGATGATGATTTTTCTTAACTCTGAAGTTGCCAGATAAAATCCAACCTAACTCAGTATTTTGTGCCAGTGGCCGATTGATGTTACCTCTGATGACACCATCTTTTAGGATGCTGCTGTATACATCTGCACCTAAAATTGCATCTATTGGAGCAGGTTTGTAAAATGCAGGATCTGCAAAAACAAGTTGGTTAAACTGCTGCCACTTTTGACCCTTTACTGATACTGATGGTAATAAACCTGTTAGCCTGGGTAGTATCAATGCAACTACCACACGTGTGTAATCCAATGATACTCTCGACTGTATTTTGAAGTTGATGCAACCTCTAGTCGACTGAGTGGTACCTTGACCTATCCCTACGACTGCAAGACGTGATGTCTTCCTCTCAAGCCCAAGTAGAGTGGCTACCTCCTCAGTGACCAAAGAAATCTCCGATCCTTGATCCAGCAATGCTCTGACAGGTGTTACCCTGCCCCAGCGATCAAGGATGTTCACCAATGCTGTTGCCAGTAGCACTGGGTGATGTTTTAATGCCTCCTCATCTCGTGTCAGCTGTTTGACCACCTGTTTGAATGAAAAAATATGACTGTGTAACCGCAATAAATAAACAAGTGGAATCTCTTTTATTTTAACAAACAAATAAAATATGATGATGATAATGTGATGACAGTTGTCTGGATCCAGTACATTCCGCTCTCTATCAAGGCTGAATAGTTTCTCTTCTTGACATAAAAATAAAACGCCAAATGATGTGACAGGATAAGGTTATGTTTCTAAGGTTATTGTATTATTGAATATATTATATTATTATTATTTTTTTTTAAACAGTTAATTTTATTTATTATGATCAACTGAAGATCATTACACGACCTTGATTAAATCAATAGCTGACCCTGTTGATTTATGATGATAAAAAATGATTAATTAAGACATTGATATATGTTGAAAAAGAATACTCGTACTCATGGCAAAACTCTAGTTTACTTTTTCTTTTTTTTTTTAAATCAATTTACCCCTGTTGGTTTTGGTGATGATAATACACTCGATGTTGGTGTAGCAAAACACAGCATGGTGTGGTGCTTTTTGTTGCAATTACGACAGCGTGTCGTGTTATTGCACTTAGCCACTTGATGAGAACCAAGGCAATTGAAACACACGTCGTATCTCTGCTTGACAAACTCGGTGCGCTTGCGTGACCCGATGTCTCTGAATTTGGGGCATCTCAGAAGTTCATGATCCAAACCACAAAATAGACACTTATCCCCAGGTTGTGATGTTGAAGCTTGATGTATTTTGACAGTACTCTGTATACTGGCACTGCGCTTCTCAATATTACTAACACTAGTTTTTGTGTTAGTTGATGAGGATGCTTCTTCTAGTTCAATAGCTCGTTGTTCTTGAACTAGAAAGTCTCTAAAGTCAGCCCAAGGCTGCTTTTCTCTTTTCAAGGCAATCTTTTTCTCCCACTTGTTGCTGATTTTAATCCCGACAGCAATCTTGATTCGATAGTTGATGACACTATCCCAACTATCAACTGCTTCACCCAGCTTCTCCAATGCTGCTCTTGCATGATCCACTCTTGACAATATAGTTGCCAAGGCTTTTGATGTTAATCTTGCTGGTGGTGCTGGATGTGAGAGCAAGTTTGTTAGTTCAGCATCAATGAGACGACGTGGGTCATGGAATTTGTCTACCAATTGCGCCCACGCTTCTTGAAAATGATCACCTGTGACTTGAATTCCACTGATGATGTTGAGTGTCTCTTTGTCAAGTGCCTGAATAAGATATCTGAACTTGCATGTGTCAGATAATCCCTCTTTGTTGATGACAAATTGCGTGAATAATTCTTGAAATTCTAACCACAATGTATAGTCTCCATTGAATTTTGGTAAGTCCAACATTGGCAGTTCATTGTTGGCTGTTTGGTTCACGATGGTCTGAACTGTTGGTACTGGTTCAGCAAGTTTCTTGAGTGCTCTCTTGAACTCAGTTGATGTATTTAGATAACCCTGATGGTTTATCTCATACTTGTTATCACGCCAATATGATCTATTTTGCCTGATATCAAGTTGTTCCGCATTGGTGAACCCTGCCAAACAACGTATCAACGTTGAGTGTCCACGCTGGTATTCACGCCATGCATTGACCAACTCGTCGTTGATGGTCTGTAATTCACTTAGATCAAGCTTTTTCTCTTCTTTAATTTGCTGCTGGTACCAATTATAATACATTGTGATGGTGTCCGCGAGATGAGCCTGAGTTACATAACCTTCATTCATTGACTGCAGCTTCATGGATACAGCTACCGACTCTAATGTATTTGTCTTTTCATTTTCACTCATGATGATAATTGTAATTTCTCTCACAACAAAAATGCACAAAAGATGCCCTCGGGCCCGCCAAAAAAAAATGTTCTCAAAACACTAAACTCACGTCCGATGCCTCGTGGTCGCTCACTCGTTTTTTTTTGTTTTTTCACACACAACTCGATGAAATTTACAAATCACTATATCCCCACAGGTTGCTGGGCAATTAATTAATTGATGAAATTAACTTAATTGCTGTTTTTCTCTCGAAGGACCAATGTTTTAGCTAGTGACAGGATGGATAGGGATTTTGTGTATGAGTGAGAGAGAGAACGACACTAGACACTTTAGAACATATGTTTAAGTATATATTTATTGACTTATTAATATGTAATTAATCTATCTTGTTTTATATGATGATTATTATGAGGCAATTATTGTATATAATTGGCCTCAGTATCTCTGTTAAATTACTCTGTAATTAAACCGCTGAAACCGGGTGTATCCCTTTTTTGCTTCTGACCCGGCTAGACCCAAACGTGAACGCAGCTGTATATAACGTCCGAACCAACCCGAGAGAGCCCGTAAAGCCCCGATCAAGTTAGGTACAAACTCACAAGGCGGCGCTTTCAACACCTATACCGCGAGGTGCTGCCTTTTGACAGCTAGCGGTGATTTATATAATCACTCGCCGAAACACATGTGCTTGCGCAGCCTTCATGTACTTGTCAATGTCCATTGAAATGTTTTCTGTAATAATGACCTAGAAAAGATATATTATGAAAATCAGATAAAAAACCATAAAAATATTCGAATCATGAACTTCGATAACAAAAACTGACAAGGGCAACTATAAAAATAACATAAATATCTACTTACTTTGTTATCGATGATCTGTATTTGACTGTCATCAAGTTGTTCCTTATTAATCATGTCTTTAACAATTTCTTCCTGAAGCGCTCAAAAAAAGCGTTTAACGTTTCGGTATTAACCGATTGTATTTATAACGTTGTTGTTACAAGAAAACTATATTTTAACTCAATGGAGTCAGTAACACCTGTAATAGCAATACGTTCAATATTTGGTTTTAGAGCAATGAAATTGCGCAATTGCTGGGAAACTGACTGAAAATTATCATTTATTTTTTTGAAAAAATAATTTCAACATATATGCTTCTAAACATTACATATAGTTAGATAATACTGATGATTAATAAATTGTTGAATATTTTAAGATGTCTTCTTACTTGTACTCCTTCATTTTAATTAATCACTACATATTCTTGATGTAATTGAATATTTATCTTGAAGGTACATAGGTCGTCTGACAGTAGATGTTATCCAACCACAAACAAACCCCATAAAAACTTTAAACCTCAGAATAACCTGATTCAAACCCACGAGACTGATTAGGTCATATCGCTGCGGCAACCTCGAAGTAACCAAAATCCGAATGAAGTTATTGAACGGTTAAATAACGGTTACAGCAAACTAGTCTTCGGTTCATATAACCTTAGAGTGACCATTATAGAACGCGGTTAGAGACGGTTGTTTTTGCGCATATTACAACCGTCAGGTAACAGTTATCCAATCACGAACAAACCTCAGAAAAACTTTACCCCAAAATAACCCGATTCCAACCCTTGAAACGGGTTGGGTCGTACCGTTAGGGTTAGATAATTATTCAACCAACTACATCTGTTTCCCCAGCTGTTTGATCTTTGTAAATGCATTTTGAATATATAACTTATTTTTCCAATGAACAATTGGCTATGGAAAAAGATAAAGTTGCAAAAAAAAAAAAACAAGTACTTGAAGAATTGTTGTTTCAAAAAATATTTATGCAATTATATCTGTTTTTCTATCTATTTGTTATTTAAAAATGCATTTTGATTATACTTATCAAACAATTGGTTATTAAGAGCATGCAGTTGCAAAAATAGATGATAACATTCCAATTTATTATTTATTAAATTGCTTTTTTTTTCCTAGCTTTTTCACCTAATTAATTCATCTAAGATTACATAAATAATTTTTGAAGTGAAACTTCTTTTTGGAGGGTAGGTGGAAAAAAAATTCGTCACGAAAATCGGGGACGGATGTCGGGGACGGGAGTCAGGAGTTGGGGACGGAAGTCGGGGACGGAGATTGAAACACAGTATACATAGACAACGCAACAGGCAACGCAATATACAACGAGAAATGAAACACAGTATACATATAGCATAGGCAACGCAACATGCAACAAGAAATGAAACACAGTATACATATAGCATAGGCAACGCAACATGCAACAAGAAATGAAACATAGTATAGCATAGTAAAGAAGACTAGAGGAATCTAGTCTCATGAAGACTAGTCTCTATGGAGAATATTTTTGAAAGTGGTTCGATTTTTTTAAAAAATTATTATTTATATTTTTTAATGTCATCTAATGATGGTTTCTGTTTGACTGGTTTTTTAGATATTTCCCACGAGAATTGGTTGTTCATTTTTACTATCAAATTTTATTACTCTTACTTTGTATTTTATTTGCCAAATAACTTGAATAATTCAACATAAAATTTTGTTCGAAACAAGAATATGCAATGATTTTTTTTGAAAGAAAATTTAACAATAAATATACAATAGTATGCGAAATAAAAATGAAGAATAATTAGTATAAATTTGATGAAATTAAAACATTTGATTGATAAAAACAAAATAAAGGAAAAATAAGATTAAAGATTGGGTGTGTGTGAAAGCTCA